>RWGZ01000666.1:140050-172723 GCA_009725065.1 Utricularia reniformis
TTCCAAGATATTGGCGATGATCCCATAAATATTAAATAACCCGTCAGCGACCGCCGGGTCTCCGGACACGTTGCCCAGTCAGCATCACAAAAACCGTAAAGTCGCTCATCACATGTCGACCGCAACAAAATCCCTCGTCCCGGACTACCTTTGAGATAGCGCACGACCCGTAAGACCGCATCCCAGTGTTCACGACGAGGTTGTTCCATAAATTGGGACAATACATGCACGAGATAACATAATTCCGGGCGAGTGAACAACAAGTATATGAGTTTGCCCACCAAGCGACGGTAGGGTAAAGGGTCGACCAAGACTTCCCCTGTGGCCGAAAGTAGCTTATGATTTTGTTCCATGGGTGCTCGGGCTGGCTTGCATCCCAAAAGGCCTGCTTCATATATAATTTTTAAAATATATTTTCGTTGGCAAAGATACATACCCTCCGGTCCTCTTGCCACTTCAATTCCTAGAAAATATTTTAGTTTCCCTAAATCTTTCATGTGAAACATTTGTCCGATGCGGCGTTTGAAGGTTTCGACTGCGACTGTGTCACTCCCTGCAATAATAATATCATCAACATACACTAAAACAAATAAGTGAGACTTTGTGGAGGAATATGTGAAAAGAGAATAGTCCGCCACCGACTGGCGAAATCCAAAGCCTTTGAGAGCGGTAGTTAATTTGGCAAACCAGCATCGAGGCGCTTGTTTCAATCCATAAAGTGATTTTCGCAGGCGGCACACTTTCCCTTCGGTAGCTCCTGTGTACCCTTGAGGAATTTTCATATAGATTTCTTCGTTCAAATCACCATGCAGAAAAACATTGTTCACATCCATCTGGTGAATACACTAGTTTCTAGCAACCGCTACGCTCAACAAAGTTCGCACAGTGGTGGCTTTGGCCACGGGAGCAAATGTGTCTTCGTAGTCTATCCCTTCCACTTGAGTATTTCCCAAGATGACCAACCGTGTCTTATGTCTCTCTATGGATCCGTCAGCGTGGTGTTTGGTTTTGTAAACCCACTTGCTTCCCAGTGGGCGTTTACCCTTCGGCAGAGTTTCGAGTGTCCATGTATCGTTGGATTCCAAAGCACGCAACTCACTGCTCATAGCATCTCTCCATTCTTTATATTTTAATGCTTCAAGAAAGGAGCGTGGCTCGCTAGATACTTGAGTCACAGCACTAGCAAAGGCTCTATGTCGCAACGAGAATTTACTATCATCAATATAGTTACAGATAGGATAAGGACACATACCCGAAGCTCTTTCTGGAGACAGACCATCAGAAGTAACAGAGTTTATGTCCTGCACATGTGCGGTCGAACATACATAGTCGCGCAGAAGTACCGAACGACATTTATGGCGATGGCCTTTGCCCAAAGGTGTAGCTTCATGAGTTTCCTCGACAGAGATAGGGTTGTGACGTTGTTTGTAATAGCAACCTGTAATAGGTCGGTCGACATTGTTTGTACAGCTTGTGAAATGCCTGGACATGCTATTGAGTCGTGTTTTTCTATTAATGGATATTCTGATTGGTGGGGCGATAGACCAAGAGTGTCTATCAAGAACTCTGCAGCAGTATTGACTTACCTTAGTTCGAAGAACCGTGGGAACAGTCGCGATAGGGGAAGAGGTCGAGGACGTCGACATTCCTCTGGTCGACAGTCGTCGATCGGCAGTAAGATGCCGACCGCCAATGTGGCTGCGACTGTTTCAAATCCTACCAATCCATTCGGTTTCTCTGCTGAACAATGGACCTTCCTAAAGAACATTATAGCATGTGCACCCAATGCTGCTACCAAGTCAAATCTCTCCTCTGGTATGTTACTTAAAGGACAATGGATTATAGACTCAGGTGCAAACATGCATATGACGGGTGATCTGAGCCTGTTGTCTGACGTCCGTCAGATAGCCGCTCGACTTGTAACGTTGCCTAACAACAGAAAATGAGTTGCTTTAAAATGTGGCAATGCCCACATATCACCTAATCTGACTATCTGCGATGTTCTTTATATCTCAGACTTTGGACACAATTTGTTGTCCGTTAGTCAATTTCTCAAAGATAATTCATTATTGGTGATCTTTACTCCTGAACTGTGTCTATTGCAGGACATAACTTCGAAGACCCCGATTGGGGTGGGCTTTCAGAATAATGGAGTTTATGTCCTGCACTCAAGCGATGATTTTCGGGCAAATGCAGCTCTTCAGGCCAAAGAAGATGGGTGGCTGTGGCACTACCGATTGGGGCATCCCTCAAAGTCAGTGGTTTTGAGTCTTCCTCAATCGTTGTCCTTCTCTTCCGATCATAATTGCACTGCCTGTTATAGAGCCAAACAAACCCGATACTATTTTACTTCTAGTTTGAGTGTTACTACTCGTTGTTTTGATTTAGTACATTGCGATCTTTGGGGGCCTTATCGTTTTCCATCTACTTGCGGTGGATCTTATTTTTTGACACTTGTTGATGACTATTCTAGGGGGACCTGGATTTATTTATTGTCGGACAAAACTCAAGTTGTGTCCACTGTTGTGGATTTCTACACTCTGATTCAAACTCAATTTGATCGTATCATTAAGTGCTTTTGCACCGACAATGGTACCGAATTTTCCCCACTTGCCCAATTTTTCCGTTCTAAGGGTGTAATTCACCAATCCACTCTACCTCACACTCCCCAACAAAATGGTCGGGTAGAGCGAAAACATCAACATATTTTGAATGTTGCTCGTGCCCTTCGTTTCCATGCCTCATTACCTATCCGTTTCTGGGGAGAGTGTGGCCAAACTGCGGTTTATCTGATCAATCGAGTCCCATCGCCGGTCCTTGCCAATCGCAGCCCATATGAAGTTCTTCACGGTGAACCTCCACCGATGTCACATCTTCGTGTTTTTGGGTGCTCTGCTTTTGCCTATAAATTACCCAAATCCACAGTCAAATTTGCACCTCCCAGCCGACCGTGCGCTTTTTCTGGGTTACCCATCTACTCAAAAAGGATGGCGTTTGTATGATCTAGAGTCTCACAAATTCTTTGTTTCCCGTGATGTGACCTTTTGTGAGTCTACTTTTCCTTTTGAAAATCCTTGTATGTCCCTTGATCGACATGCTGAGCACCCCCCATGTGGGTTGATGGTCCCACCCACTCCGCTGTCAATCGCCCAAACGCGAATNAGGTGATCTGAGCCTGTTATCCGACGTTCGTCAGATAGTCCCTCGACTTGTAACGTTGCCTAACAACAGGAAATATGTTGCTTTAAAATGTGGCAATACCCACATATCACATGATATAACTATCTGCGATATTTTTTATATTTCAGACTTTGGACACAATTTGTTGTCCGTTAGTCAATTTCTCAGAGATAACTCATTATTGGTGATTTTTACTCATGGACTGTGTCTATTGCAGGACTTAACTTCGAAGACCCCGAATGGGGTGGGTCTTCAGAATAATGGAGTTTATGTACTGCACTCAAACGATGATCTTCGGGCAAATGCAGCTCTTCAGGCCAAAGAAGATGGGTGGCTGAGGCACTACCGACTGAGGCATCCCTCAAAGTCAGTGGTTTTGCGTCTTCATCAATCGTTGTCTTTTTCTTCAGCTTGTAATTGCACTGCCTGTCATACATCCAAACAAACCCGAGATTGTTTTACCCATAGTTTGAGCGTTACTACTCGTTGTTTTGATTTAGTACATTGCTATCTCTGGGGACCCTATCGTTTTCCATCTATTTGTAGTCGATCTTATTTTTTGACACTTATTGATGACTATTCCAGGGGGACCTGTATTTATTTATTGTTCGACAAAACTCAAGTTGTGTCCACTGTTGTGGATTTCTTCAATCTGATTGAAACTCAATTTGATCGTATCATTAAGTGTTTTCGCACCGATAACGGTACCGAATTTTCTCCACTTACACAATTTTTCCATTCTAAGAGTGTAATTCACCAATCCACTGTATATCACACTCCCCAACAAAATGGTCGGGTAGAGCGAAAAAATCAACATATTTTGAATGTTGCTCGTATCCTTCACTTCCATGCCTCATTACCTATTCGTTTCTGGGGAGAGTGTGTCCAAACTGCGGTTTATCTGATCAATCGAGTCCCATCGCCAGTCCTTGTCAATCGCAGCACATATGAAGTCCTTCATGGTCAACCTCCACCAATGTCATATCTTCGTGTTTTTGGGTGCTCCGCTTTTGCCTATAAATTGCCCAAACCCACAGACAAATTCGCACCTCGCTGCAGACATTGTGTTTTTGTGGGTTACCCACTTACTCAAAAAGGATGGCGTATGTATGATCTAGAGTCTCACAAATTCTTTGTTTCCCGTGATGTGACCTTTTGTGAGTCTACTTTTCCTTTTGAAAATTCTTGTATGTCCCTTGATCGACATGCTGAGTACACCCCACCTAGGTTGATGGTCCCACCCACTCCGCTGTCAATTGCTCAAATGTCAATCCTTCCAACACCCAACCATCCAATCCTTCCGCTGTCAATCGAATGATCGTCAATCAACCGACCGATCGGCCCCCCTACACCTGCCCATTCCTCACCGTCAGTGTCGGTCCACATTCCTCCTTCCCAACCGATCGACCCTTGCCCTGCATCGTCGACCGAAATTCCTCTTGCACAGATGACCGACCTTTCACCTCCTATCTCTGTCGAGGAAACTCGTGAATGAGCACCTTTGGGCAAAGGACATCGCCATAAATGTCGTTAGGTACTTCTACGCGACTATGTCTGTTCGACCGCACATGTGCAGGACATAAACTCTGTTACTTCTGACGGACTGTCTCCGGAAAGGGATTCGGGTATGTGTTCTTATCATATCTGTAACTATATTAATGATAGTAGATTCTCGTTGCGACATAGAGCTTTTGCTAGTGTTGTGACTCAAATACCAAGCGAACCACGCTCCTTTCTTGAAGCATTAAAATATAAAGAATGGAGAGAGGCTATGAGCAGTGAGCTGCGTGCTTTGGAATCCAACGATACATGGACACTCGAAACTCTACCGAAGGGCAAACGCCTACTGGGATGTAAGTGGGTTTACAAAACTAAACACCGCGCCGACGGATCCATAGAGAAACATAAGGCACGGTTGGTCATCTTGGAAAATACTCAGATGGAAGGGATAGACTATGAAGACACATACGCTCCCGTGGCCAAAGCCAACACTGTGCAAACTTTGTTGAGCGTGGCGGTTGTTAGAAACTGGTGTATTCACCAGATGGATGTAAACAATGCTTTTCTGCTTGGAGATTGGAATGAAGAAATCTATATGAAAATCTCTCAAGGGTACATAGGAGCTCCCGCAGGAAAAGTGTGTCGACTCTGAAAATCACTTTATGGATTGAAACAAGCCCCTCGATGTTGGTTTGCCAAATTGACTACCGCTCTCAAAGGCTTTGGATTTCACCAGTCGGTGGCAAACTATTCTCTTTTTACATATTCCTCCACAAAGTCTCATTTATTTGTTTTAGTGTATGTTGATGATATTATTATTGCAGGGAGTGACACAATCGTAGTCGAAACCTTCAAACGCCGCATTGGACAAATGTTTCACATGAAAGATTTAGGGAAACTAAAATATTTTCTGGGAATTGAAGTGGCAAGAGGACCGGAGGGTATGTATCTTTGCCAACGGAAATATATTTTAGAAATTATATCTGAAGCAGGCCTATTGGGATGCAAACCCGCCCGAGCACCCATAGAACAAAACCATAAACTACTTTCGGCCATAGGGGAAGTCTTGGTCGACCCTATACCCTATCGTCGCCTGGTGGGAAAACTTATATACTTGTTGTTCACTCATCTGGAATTGTGTTATCCCGGCCATGTATTGTCCCAATTAATGGAACAACCTCGTCGTGAACACTGGGATGCAGTCTTACGGGTCGTGCACTATCTCAAAGGTAGTCCGGGACGAGGGAGTTTGTTGAGATCGACATGTGATGAGCAACTTTATGGTTTCTGTAATGCTGAATGGGCAACATGTCTGAGACCCGACGGTCTCTGACGGGTTATTTAATATTTCTAGGATCATCGTCAATATCTTGGAAAACCAAGAAACAACACACCTTGTCTCTTTCGTCGACCGAGGCAGAGTACAGAGCTATGTGTGCTGTGTGTCAAGAACTCAAATGGCTAAGAAATTTGTTGATAGACTTGGGATTTCACCAGACTATGAAAGCTGTGACTCTGTTTTGTGACAATTAATCGGCTATTCAAATAGCTGCGAATCCGGTGTTTCATGAGCACACTAAACACATTGAAGTCGATTGTCACTTTTTCTGGAATCAAGTCTTGGATGGAGAAATTCAAGCATGACATGTAAAGAGTGTAAATCAGTTGTCCGACATGATGACTAAAGCCGTATCTCCAGACCAACTTCATTATCTACTGGACAAGTCTGGCATCCAGGATCTGTACTTGCCGACTTGAGAGGGGTGTCGACTGACCTATTACAGGTTGGTTGTCCACCAACCTAGGCATTTATGAAGCTGATTCACATCTTGCAAGAAGATTTGCCGATCGACAACTGAATGAAGCTGCTTAGATCGACGTCGACACATTGTGATGATACAGAATACAAGAATTGTTAATCATTGTTTACTATAAATATGTAAGGTTTAGACATTAGCCGGCAGGAACAAGAATTGTTTCCGATTAAGAATCTTTTCTCAACCCTCATAAACTTTAACAAAAGAGAAGGGTAAGAGAGCTGGCACCATGGAATTTTGAGAAAAACTTTGTGGTGTTGAAGTCACTCAACAATGAGAAAACTGATGCAGTTAGTATTGAGAACTTAATTGAGATTTCGCACAAACACTAGTAATAGACACCCAATGTCAACCACAAATAGCCTGCTAGTTTACAAAAGGTGTTTAAAAAACTCATAAACTAACAAAACACATGAAATGAAACTAGGTAGTATACTGGATCTTCCAGTTCTACTCCGGGGATGAACACCGATGGATCTCCCACCACGAGTTCTCGAGGTTTCTAATTCTTTCCAAAAATCCAAAAATGACCCCGCACTCGAAGCAAGTGAGACTGAAATACTAGGGCTGAAGACATGGGCCAGTTAACAAAAGTGGGCTAGCTAAGCTCACATCATTCTCTTCGGGAGAGAAAGCATACGACCCCGAATGTTCAGACATCCGAAATTCCGATGGTAGATGCACCTTATAAGCATTAGAATTAATCCCCGCTAAGACTTCAACAGAAACCAATCTTCTTGCAAGCCAACTTATGATATGTGTGAGCAGGATACTTGTTTTTAGTAATGAGGAACCAGACTAGATCACCAACTTGGAAATCATTATGTCTTCGAGTTTGATCAGCTGCAGCCTTATAGCGAGCATTGGCAGCATGTAAGTTGTTAGTTACATGTTGATGAATATGTCTTAGAAAGTTAAAAAAGTCTTAGCACTCCCATTAATATGTCATTGATCAGAAAGGGTAGTAAGTTCCACAGGTCCCCTTGGAGGTACAGAATACACAATTTGGAGAGGGCCAAAAGCTAGTGCTTCGATTAACTGTGTGATTATGAGCAAACTCAACTTTGCTCAAATGTAAATCTCATGTCTTATTATCTTACGCCACTAGACAACGTATGAGGTTCCCTAATGATCTATTGACCACTTCTGTTTGATTATCTGTTTCTGGATGATAGGTGCTTCTAAAATTTAAATTAGTGTTTACCAAATGCCATAAGTTCCTCCAAAAGTGATTGAGAAATTTTGTATCTCTATCAGAGACAATGGAGAGAGGAAATCAATGAAGTCTGTAAATTTCTCTAAAAAAAGAGTGGCTATGGAGCTTGCATCCATTGCCTTCTTGCATGGAATAAAATGCACCATCTTGGAAAAACGATCGAATACCACATAAATAGTCATACCCTCGAGGTATCCGAGGAAGTCCAAAAACGAAGTCCATACTCAAGTCGACCCAGGTTTGTGAGGGTACTAGTAGTGGAAAATATAATCATGCATTAGAACTTTGCCCCTTAGCTCAATGACCCACATAACATAGCCTGTAACGTCCCTAACCCGGCCTTGCCGAATTTAGAGTATTAACTTATTTAAGCAGTTTAATTAAAACTTAGTTCTGAAATAAAAGTGAGATCATTCAAAGTTCGACAATACAAAATTTAAACAGTTTAAAAGGACCGGACTCTAACAACGAAAAACCGTAGACCTCCTTCCCATGCCCATCTCACATCCCGATCTCGTGACCTTCAAAATATGTAAAGCGGTTANTTAGTGTATGTTGATGATATTATTATTGCAGGGAGTGACACAGTCGCAGTCGAAACCTTCAAACGCCGCATCGGACAAATGTTTCACATGAAAGATTTAGGGAAACTAAAATATTTTCTAGGAATTGAAGTGGCAAGAGGACCGGAGGGTATGTATCTTTGCCAACGAAAATATATTTTAGAAATTATATCTGAAGCAGGCCTTTTGGGATGCAAGCCAGCCCGAGCACCCATGGAACAAAATCATAAGCTACTTTCGGCCACAGGGGAAGTCTTGGTCGACCCTTTACCCTACCGTCGCTTGGTGGGCAAACTTATATACTTATTGTTCACTCGCCCGGAATTATGTTATCCCGTGCATGTATTGTCCCAATTTATGGAACAACCTCGTCGTGAACACTGGGATGCGGTCTTACGGGTCGTGCGCTATCTCAAAGGTAGTCTGGGACGAGGGATTTTGTTGCGATCGACATGTGATGAGCGACTTTACGGTTTTTGTGATGCTGACTGGGCAACGTGTCCGGAGACCCGGCGGTCACTGACGGGTTATTTAATATTTATGGGATCATCGCCAATATCTTGGAAAACCAAGAAACAACACACCTTGTCTCTTCCGTCGACCGAGGCAAAGAACAGAGCGATGCGTGATGTGTGTCAAGAACTCAAATAGCTATGAAGTTTGTTGATAGACTTGGGATTTCATCAGCCTATGCAAGCTGCGACTCTGTTTTGTGAAAATCAATCCGCTATTCAAATAGCTGCAAATCCGGTGTTTCATGAGCGCACTAAACACATTGATGTCGATTGTCACTTTGTCAGAGATCAAGTCTTGACTGGAGAAATTCAAACACGACATGTAAAGAGTGTAAATCAGTTGTCCGACATGATGACTAAAGCTGTATCTCCATACCAACTTCATTATCTACTGGACAAGTCTGGCATCCATGATATGTACTTGCCGACTCGAGGGGGGGTGTCGACCGACCTATTACAGGTTGGTTGCCCAGGTTGCCGATCGACATTTATGAAGCCGATCGGCATCTTGCAAACAGACTCGCCGATCAACACCTGAATGAAGCTACTTAGATCGACATCGATATAGTATGATGATCGACGTACTAGGTTAAACATTGTTTACTATAAATATGTAATGTTTGGACAATAGCCGCAGGAACAAGAATCGTTTCAATTGAGAATCATTTCTAAACCCTCGCAAACTTTAACAACAATGGTATACCTGTAGTTGATGCATAGTCAACCTCAGTTGGTCCTCTTCTACTGCTAGAACTGATTTCTTAAATAAAACCTCGTCATCAACTACATATTTCTGTTAAATTTCTAGAGACTACCGAAATTAACACGGGAGTGTGCGTAGATACAACGCATAAGAGTGGGAGACAACATTGTAAAAGACTTGAACAAGTTATTTACTATAGTACCCCTTCCATCTTATAATGTTGAATTTCCAGGGTCTGGCCAAAATTAAGACGAGAGTGTTCGCGGATACGACATATAAGAGGAGTAGATCACAATGTAAAAGACTTGAACAAATCTTTTACTATGGTACCCCTTCCATTTTATAAACCAATCCAAATTATTTCCCAAATCCAATGTGGGACAAATGACATTTCAACACACCCCCTCAAGTCCAAATACCTGACAAATTTGGACTTGCGAATTGAAATGAACCGGTCTTTCCCGGTATTGATAATCATGATTTTGACCGAACCAGCTCCGATACCATATCGAAATTATAGAATTTGGCCGGAATGACGACGGTAGAGCGTGAACGAACCAGATTAAGGGGAGGAATCCACACATTTAAAAGACTTTACCAAGCCAATATGTGATGAAATTCCAACCCTTATAAACATAATCAATCTCACTTCTTTTTCCGAGGTGGGACAAATTCCAACACTCCCCCTCAAGTCCAACGATAAGGTTGCGATTTGAAATACTCCGATACCATGTTAAATTTCTAGAGTCAAGTCAATTTAAGTGGAAAGTATGCTCGGATATAACGTATAAGACGCTTTAGGGGGAGTGTTGGAATTTGTCCCACATCGGTAAAAAAAGTGGGATTAATTGGGTTTATAAGGGTGGAAATTCCATCACATAATGGCATGTCTTTTAAATGTGTGGATTCCTCCCCTTAATCCCGTTCGTTCGCGCTCTCCCGTTGTTATTTTGGTCAGACTCTATAATTTCAACACAAGTCAATATGTGATAGGAATTCCCCCTTATAAACCTAATCAATCTCAATTCTTTTTCCGATGTGGGATAAATTCCAACACTTCCCCTCAAGTCAACCATAAGGTTTCGACTTGAAATATAATTTTACAATGTGGTCTCATCCCTTTTATACGTTATATTCGAGCACATTCCCCACGTAAATTGACCCGACTCTAGAAATTTAACAATTTCTTCCTCATTCTTATCTTAGCTTAAATAACTCGTTGTTCTTCCTGAGTATGTGAGTTATAAAGTGACTTTTAATATGAGAATACAGTAGCATAATTTTTTCAGAGGACAAAACCAATGCTTAGGCAGAATAATCCATCTCACAAGTTGCTCCAAGCTTTTCTCCTTCTTCGTCTTAACACCTCGGTACTCCACAGCGTAATTTGAGGTTTTGCAGAAAGGGCATATTTTTTATGTCAATCCTAAAACGTTTTGAGCAAAAGAAAGGAACAATAACATTACAACGTCAAGGATAATGTGTCGGCTGGCTGGAATTTGGGGTCTTCATCTGCAAAAAGCACTCTGCAATGAGAAGATAAGTAAATGAAGGCAACTGCAAACAAGGAAAGTAGGAGAACATCCTCTTCACCTGTGCAAATGCCTTTCATGCAACATCTTGACCGATTTAGACTTGGATAGTACTCAAAAAATCCCACAAGATAGTGGACAACTTTGATAAGAGAACAATAAACTGTAAAATAAAATTGGCATCTGGAATAAACAACTGTTATAGTAATCTCAGAATCTATTTTTTTCATTCAATCAATTTGCTAATCGACTTCATATAACCATATTTCGTAAGAGCTCCCTGCCCATTACCCCAACTATGCAAATGTAGCCATAAGTGATAGGACAATTGAAATTCGGTATCGGATATACCACAGCGGAAGCATACCTGAATTCATCGATGAATAATCTAAAGAACACCGAAATTCGAAGGAATGATCTTCAGCAAGCTTGCCAGATGGGGAGCTGAACTCTTGTTTTTCTTCTTGTTCAGACTCGAACCACATCTCATATTTATAAATAAAGTTTGAACAAATTGCAAATCTAATCATTAAGAAATTTCAATTGAGTCATAAGGAATTTCATACATTAATAATTGGTCATTACATTATAATATTAAATGACTATGGTCTATATCATAATATTGATCACCAAATTATACCATTAAACTTATTACGGTAACAATAAATGTGATCATACTTACATGTGCGTTCACATACATAATGATATATATAAGAAGATAACACATAATATTTAATACACATTATTAGAATAGATATTTTAACAATCTCCTACTTGGACAAATTGTCATGTTTTTACCAAATGTCCCCTTTCAATAACAATTTATGTACCGTACAAAATGTGCACAATGAATAGAATCATTTAAAAACATTTTGTCCATTAGTCTTATTAATACAAAGATTGAAGGAGTATTCATCGCAAATCATCAACTCAACTCTTATCAATCATAAGTATCAACTCAACTAAATGACATAGACAAGTGAGTGTATAGCATGAAAATTACATGCGAAAGTGATCATACATGCCTACTTTCAACTGGTCCAATAAACTTAATGAGGTCGGAGAAGAGTTCTATATCAACATGAAACCGAATATAATGTCATGACCAAAACAATATTGAACGTTTATACAAATGAAAAATGAATCAAATAGCATCACTAACGACACCCATATAAGTAATCAACTTATGAAAGACCGATGGTGTCAATGCTTTAGTAAGCGGATCCGCAACCATATCATTTGTACCAATATGTTCAATACTGATTTTATTTTGTTGAACTCTTTCTCTAACAATCAGGAACTTTCTATCAATATGTCGAGATTTCGACGTGCTCCTGTTGTTATTCGAAAATAGAACTGCAGCTCTATTGTCACAATAAATCATTAATGGTCTTTCAATCCCAACGACAATATGCAGTTCACTTATGAAATTTCGCAGCCATAAAGCATGATTAGATGCCTCGTGACAAGCATTATACTCAGCTTCCATAGTGGAATCAGCTGTCAAATGCTGCTTGACACTTTTCCAAGAAATCGCACCCCCAGCCATAAGGAAAACATAGCCAGAAGTCGACTTTTTAGTATCACGGCATCCAGCAAAATCGGAATCAGAATACCCAATGACCTCAAGGTGATCCGATTTTCTATATGTGAGCATATAATCTTTCGTTTTCTGCAAATAACGAAAGACCCTTTTGACTGCAACCCAATGTTCTCTACCAGGATTACTTTGGTATCTACCAAGCATTCCAACAATAAATGCAATGTCTGGACGAGTACAAATTTGAGCATAGACTAAACTCCCAACTGCCGAAGCATATGGGATATCCTTCATAGCCTTTAACTCAAGAATATTATTTGGACACTGATCGAGACTGAACCTGTCTCCCTTAGACACGGGTGTGTCATGTGGTTTACAATTTTGCATGCCAAAACGAGTAAGTATTTTATCGATGTAATTCTTTTGTGATAACCCAAGAATTCTCTGTGAACGATCACGGAAAATCTGGATCCCTAATACAAAAGATGCTTCACCAAGATCTTTCATCTCAAAATGAGAAGAAAGCAAATTCTTGGTTTCATGAATAAGCTGTACATCATTACTCGCAAGCAAAATATCATCCACGTATAACACCAAAAAGATAAATCTACTCCCACTGAACTTACGGTACACACAATCTTCCACCATGTTCACTTCAAAACCTAACGAAAGAACAGTCTGGTNGACCATGTGCCACGAGAACAAAACAAGGTTGCCGATGCACTCGCCAGATTGGCTTCGGGCATACCCGACATAGAGCCGAGCACTATTTCGGTCCACGTTCAGGACCGACCTTCGGTCGAGATTCCAGTGACCGAACAGTCTATTGAAGAGATCGGGGCTCTATGTCATGAACTCCAGGGCTTGAATATTGATGCTACTGAATCTCCGGGAGAACCCAATTGGATGGACTCCTTTATTAAATATCTCTCAAACGGATATCTTCCTGAAGATAAGTCTGAAGCCAGGAAAATAGAGGTCCGGGCTAAGAGATTCACCTTAGTCGACGGACGCTTGTTTAAAAAGAGTTTTGAGGGCCCGCTTCTGCGATGTTTATCTCCTATTGAGGCCGAAGCCGTCATGATTTATGTTCATGAAGGGATATGCGTCATCCATTCAGGGGCCCGATCTTTATACCACCGCATTATTAGAGCCGGCTATTTTTGGCCAACATTGCTTGCTGATGCCAAGTAGTATACCAAACGTTGTGTCATATGCCAGTACCATGCTCCACTCCGGCAATTGCCTGGGGCTCCCTTATCGATTACCCCGTTGCCTTGTCCATTTGACAGATGGGAGATCGATATCCTCGGACCTTTTCCTCGGTCCATAGGGCAAAGGAAATTCTGTATTGTAGCGGTGGAATATTACTCGAAATGGATTGAAGCAGAAGCAGTAGCCATCATCTCGGAGAAAGTGGTCAAGCACTTTATATGGCGAAATATTGTGAGCCGCTTCGGGGTTCCCCGAGCGCTCGTATCTGATAATGAGACTCAGTTCTGCGGAAAGAGCATACGGGATCTATGCACCAAGTTGGGCATCACCCAGCATTTCTCATCGGTGGCTCATCCCCAAACTAACGGACTTACGGAGGTATCTAACAAGGTTATCCTGAAAGGATTGAAAACCAAGTTAGAAGATTTTGGAGGGAAATAGCCCGAACACATCTATGAGGTCCTATGGAGTACCGAACTACACCTCGCTCAACAACCCAGGAATCACCTTTCTCATNAAATTGAATTTAGGTCATGTTGTATACAACAAAAGCAATTAGTACCATAACATTGAATTTTGAATATTCAAGCTGACCAAAAATTACTACAAAATGCATTGTCAACTCATACAACCATAATTATCTAAAGTAGCGTACAACAACTAATACATAATTTTAGCGTTTTTTGACCATTCCAATCATAATAACGAAGTCATCGACATCTTTTTTAGAAAACCATGACACAATAATTTGCAACATGTGAGTAAGTTAATGTTAGTAACATCACGTACACATCCAAATAGCCATATGAACACATAGTTTTCATATCCAAGCACTGACTCCTCTATCTCTTTATTGAACTCAATACGATCTTTTGAATTAAAAAAATAATAGCTTCATTAAAATTATAGAATGTAAAAAAAACATTGAGAATATGAGACAATTGAATAAGTGAAACTCTTAACTTGCTTCAATACCAAAGACGATATTATGAAACAAACATAAGATACACGTAACATGATCATAAACCAACAATAATAATATATTTCATTTTCAAAAATACAATGTAAAAAGAGATTCACCTATTGAGGCCGAAGCCGTCATGATTTATGTTCATGAAGGAATATGCGACATCCATTTAGGGGCCCGATCTTTATACCACCGCATTATTAGAGCCGGGTACTTTTGGCCAACATTGCTTGCTGATGCTAAGCAGTATACCAAACGTTGTGCCATATGCCAGTACCATGCTCCACTCCCGCAGTTGCCTGGGGCTTCCCTATCGATTACCCCGTTGCCTTGTCCGTTTGACAGATGGGGGATCGATATCCTCGGACCTTTTCCTCGGTCCATAGGGCAAAGGAAATTATGTATTGTAGCGGTGGAATATTACTCGAAATGGATTGAAGCAGAAGCAGTAGCCATCATCTAGGAGAAAGTGGTCAAGCCCTTTATATGGCGAAATATTGTGAGCCGCTTCGGGGTTCCCCGAGCGCTCATATCCATTTCCGCGGAAAGAGCATACGGGATCTATGCACCAAGTTGGGCATCACCCAGCATTTCTCATCGGTGGCTCATCCTCAAACTAACGGACTTACAGAGGTATCTAACAAGGTTATCTTGAAAGGATTGAAAACCAAGTTAGAAGATTTTGGAGGGAAGTGGCCCGAACACATCTATGAGGTCCTATGGGCATACCGAACTACACCTCGCTCGACAACCCAGGAATCACCTTTCTCATTGGTGTATGGGACCGAAGCTGTTAGCCCGGTGGAGGTTGCCATCCGATCACCTCGGATATCTCAGTACGATGAGCATATGAACGGTAAAAGGAGATTATTGGACCTCGAGATGATCGAAGAAAAAAGAGATGCAATTTATGCACGGATGCGTGCTTATCAGTGGAATATGGAACGGACCTATAACAAACGAGTCCTCCCAAGGGAATTCTTTGAAGGCGATCTCGTCCTCAGAAACATTAAGGTGCAGAGGAACGTTGGAAAGCTTGACAGAAATTGGGAGGGACCGTATCGCATATCGACGAAATTGGAGTCATGTGCGTATAAACTTGAAACATTGGATGGTATAGAGGTCCCCCGAACTTGGAATGTCATGAATTTAAGGCGATACTTCCTATGAATTTTTGATTAATGTTTTGACTCAATAAAAAAACATTCTATTAAACGTAAGTAGTAAACAAGTAAGTACAAAAGTTAACTATCTCTAATAGAATGATGGACCGATCTTGGAGTTGGATAAGCTTAGGACGAATCTGGATTGGTGACCGAAGCTTCTTGTCCGCAAGGTTCCCAAGTTGTAGTGATCTCTCTGACGAGTCAGATGCTCCTGCACTTGCCTAGCTCCATGGATGAGTCGTGATTCTCCCAGAACTCATTACGAACTAAGACATCCCCTTCAACGGCATTCAGTCTTTAGGGATGGCTTTTGTACCTATGAAATCTGCTACAACGAAAGGAATGATAGTCAACATATCGAAACATAAGATCGGTCCTAACATAAGACGTATTATGAGCCAAGCTTAGCCAGCAAAACCTAAGGGACTTTATTAGAACCAAGGTTCGGCGAAAGCTCGTGAAAACTCATAGTTAACGCAAACTGCGGCTATTCAGTTGAGTAATGATTCCAAGGACGGAATAAGAGTGACCCATACACCATGTAAAACGACTCATCCAATCAAAGTTGACCTAAATAAACTAAATATAACGTCTGGGACCGATGGTTGACACCCTGTAAGTGTCCCCGATCTTATACTTGTTAGTTTATTCCGAAGTTAAGATAAAACAACTTCGTTAAGATAAAACTTATTAGTTTATTGAGAAGTTCATTATATCATTTCATTTCGACAATTAAAATAATCAAAGTGGAAGAAAAAAGTCTTTATATTAAGAAGTACGGCAGATACAAAATGATAACTAAATCTAACTAATCTGTCCTTCTTCTTTGTCTTCCGCTTCGGGCTCCTGGGGTTCGGTCCGGGCTGCGAGCCGCTTCAACTCTTCCTCTTAATCGGCCACCTTCTGGTTGACCGCTTTCTCCATCTCTTCAAAGAGATAGAAGAAAGGGTCTTTTTCCAGCACAGGTTCTTCCAAGGTTGGAATAACATGAAGCTTGCCATCTCTTTCAAGTGGCTCGATCATCTTCCAGCGCTCGTCCGAAGGGGAAAGCCCGAACGTCTGGATAACTTGCTCTCGCATGATATCCAGATACTTCGCAGTGTAAACCCCATGTATGTTATCCGCTAAAGCGAACAACAACGGGGACTGAGCGAACCCCAGGACTGCTTCCCGAACCGAACCTTCGGTCGAAGTGCGGGCCCTTGTCAACTCATCTTCCAAGGTCGTCTTTTCTTCTTGGGCCCGAAGGAGAAGCTCATTCAGCTTATTCCTCTTCTCCTGGGCCCGACCTTGGACTTGGTTGATTTCTTCGTCTTTGGCCAGCAACTGGGCCTCCAGGTCGTCTATTCGCCTCTGAGCCGTTTCCCCCACCTTCTCCAACTCAGAGACTTTATCTGCTAAGAGTGAGACCTCCGTCCCTGCTCTTAGCAGCTCATTGTCCAATCGGTCACGGTCCTCCCGTACCGTGACCAACTCCCCATGCTTGATCTCAACTTGCCTTTTCGCAAGGTCAAGTTGGTCTTGGACTTTTTGGGACACAACGCTATCACCTTGGTATTTCTCCACGGTAATAGCGGTTGTGAAAGCTTTCCTCAACATATGCAAAAGACCACACATTGTTAAAAATGAAGCTTCGGGCCTCCATGTTAAGCCAAAGTTACCTTGGATATGAGGTCGAGGAAGCTTTCCATAATGTCTTCCCCAGATACGTCCGCCTGGACGTTATTTGGGTTCTTCTCTCCGAAAAGGCGGAAGTCATTTACGAAGGCACTCCGCCAGGAGGATAATTTCCTCCACGTGTTGAACCTGTCCAACAGGCCCAGGACAACTCCTCAGACGGAGTTGGTCTTCGGGCCCTGTGCAGGCTCCTTTAGGACGCTCCCCTTATTGGGGACCGGAGCGCTGCCCCCCTTCTTCAGCCTCTTCGGCTCCTGCGGGGCTTCCACTTCGGTCACCCTCTTCCCTTTTCCTAAGGGGACCGGCGGCAGGTAGACGTTCGGCTTAAGCTGAGGGCCGGGGAGATCCTTCTCCACGGGAACGGCTCCCTGCAGCAATAAAGTAACATTCATTTCCGCCGGAACGAAGAGGGAATATCTTCCCGTCCCTTCCAAATAGAGTAATGTGCCGGGATTGAAAACTAGACCTAAACTCCTCAATGTCTAACTCAGACATAGAGGGATTACGCATTTTGTGAGGAGCCATGAGAATATACCTTAGAAAAAACGGATTGAAAGAGGGTCGGACGAAAATCGGTTGAGGGCACAAGAAACTTGCTGCAATTTCTTTCTCGCGAGAATGACGATGAGAAGAAATAGTGCCCGAAATCTCGATTTAAATATTAATTTCCCAGCCAATGGCGTGCCGCCACGTAATACTGCCCAAGACTGTGACAGTACAGGGCGCACTCATCACGCCCCTTGAACTTTCGAAGGTGATGAGGCGCGGGTCGAGATATTAATATTTAAAAAAATATCAAAGATAAAAGTATAATTTAAATATACGTTATTAGGTCTTAAGCGTGATTGATCCATACGCTAAGGCAAAAATCGGTCCCCTAGACTCTCACTACCTACGGGCACGGTCCCTTGTTTTCATGAATGTGCAAACATCATGTGATCGGCCTTGTATCACCTCTGCGATTGGCAATCAAGGCCGAGGGGCTAGTGATGAGAACTCTAGGACCGGGTACCTTGTGATGGGTGAGACCCAGCAACGGTTGGGCCAATTCAAATAGCGAAAATGAATTCTTACAACCCCTTTACACCTCTAAGGAAGAGCGGCCCAATGTTCAACTAGAGGACCGAAGCTAACCTTAACAAAATAAAGCGTTTTCTGCCAGCTGCCACCTGAGTTCGGTCCGAGCGGTTACAGAACGGTTACGACTCACATTTACCACGCTTCGGGCTCTCCCACGTTTACCACGCTTCGGGCCCGATCACGCAGACCACGCCTCGGTCCCAACCTCGTTTTACATCCCGCGATAACAACCTCTAACAAACCTGTCAGATGCGGTTACGGAGCGTGATTTACACACGCTATGAACTCTATAAATACAGGGCAAGACGAAGGAAATAGCAGGACCCTTTGGACGCGAAAGAACAGGTCGTTACCCTGCCGAATTCTTACCGCTTTCTTTACCTTGTCATTTTCATTAGTCTCTCTTGTATTGACTATGAGTTATTTCATTAGTGAACAGGCTAAGAGCATAATCTGCTCTTAGTCGAGTGGTTTTCACCCCAATTCCTGGGGTTTCCACTATACATCGCTGTGCATTTATTTATTTCCAGCTTTTGATCGTCTTCCACATCTAAAACAAATCAAAACCGAGTTCGTTTGTTGAACGAACCGGACGACTGTTGGTACCCCCTAAAAAGGGACCATAACATATATAGATAAACAATTCTAATATTGTGTAACACAAATTCTTCACTCAAATTACACAAGATGTCAATGAATTGTGTTTGATTGGAATAANCCTATTCAGTTGAGTAATGATTCCAAGGACGGAATAAGAGTGACCCATACACCATGTAAAACGACTGATCCAATCAAAGTTGACATAAATAAACTAAATATAACGTCTGGGACCGATGGTTGACACCCTGTAAGTGTCCCCGATCTTATACTTGTTAGTTTATTCAGAAGTTAAGATAAAACAGCTTCGTTAAGATAAAACTTATTAGTTTATTCAGAAGTTCGTTATATCATTTCATTTCGACAATTAAAATAATCAAAGTGGAAGAAAAAAGTCTTTATATTAAGAAGTACGGCAGCAGATACAAAATGATAACTAAATCTAACTAATCTGCCCTTCTTCTTTGTCTTCCGCTTCGGGCTCCTGGGGTTCGGTCCGAGCCGCGAGCCGCTTCAACTCTTCCTCTTGATCGGCCACCTTCTGATTGACCGCTTTCTCCATCTCTTCAAAGAGATAGAAGAAAGGGTCTTCTTCCAGCACATGTTCTTCCAAGGTTGGAATAACCTGAAACTTGCCATCTCTTTCAAGTGGCTCGATCATCTTCCAGCGCTCGTCCGAAGGGGAAAGCCCGAACGTCTGGATAACTTGCTCTCGCATGATATCCAGATACTTCGCAGTGTAAACCCCATGTATGTTATCCGCTAAAGCGAACAACAACGGGGACTGAGCGAACCCCAGGACTGCTTCCCGAACCGAACCTTCGGTCGTGGTGCGGGCCCTCGTCAACTCTTCCTCTAAGGCCGTCTTTTCTTCTTGGGCCCAAAGAAGAAGCTCATTCATCTTATTCCTCTTCTCCTAGGCCCGACCTTGGACTTGGTTGATTTCTTCGTCTTTGGCCAGCAACTGGGCCTCCAGGTCGTCTATTCGCCTCTGAGCCGTTTCCCCCACCTTCTCCAACTCAGAGACTTTATCTGCTAAGAGTGAGACCTCCGTCCCTGCTCTTAGCAGCTCACTGTCTAATCGGTCACGGTCCTCCCGTACCGTGACCAACTCCCCATGCTTGATCTCAACTTGCCTTTTCGCAAGGTCAAGTTGGTTTTGGACTTTTTGGGACACAACGCTATCACCTTGAAACTTCTCCACAGTGATAGCGGTTGTGAAAGCTTTTCTCAACATCTGCAAAAGACCCCACATTGTTAAAAATGAAGCTTCGGGCCTCCACGTTAAGCCAAAGTTATCTTGGATGTGAGGTCAAGGAAGCTTTCCATAATATCTTCCCAGATACGTCCGCTTGGACGTTATCTGGGTTCTGCTCCCCGAAAAGGCGGAACCTTTACGAAGGCACTCCGCAGGAGGATAACTTCCTCCCCTTGCTGAACCTGTCCAACAAGCCCAGGGCAACTCCCCAGTCGGAGTTGGTCTTCGGGCCCTGCGCAGGCTCCTTCAGGACGATCCCCTTATTGGGGACCGGAGCGCTGCCCCCTTCTTCAGTCTCTTCGGCTCCGGCGGGGCTTCCACTTCGGTCACCCTCTTCCCTTTTCCTAAGGGGACCGGTGGCAGGGAGACGTTCGGCTTAAGCTGAGGGCCGGGGAGAACCTTCTCCACAGGAACGGCTCCCTGCAGCAACAAAGTAATAGTCTCAGTGTTAATAAAAGAGGTGTTACCGATTTGATAGAGGCTGGATAAACTCAAAGAACGAATCCGAGCCTTTATCACCTCCTCTACCACTCCAAATACTCGAAACGCAGGCCCTTCTCCGCTTGAGGACTGCCCGGTGCAGCGAAGGGTCAACGTGCCCGCGCTAGTTGTTTGGATAGGGGGTTCCCTGACCCCGAAGGGACCACCGTGCCCCCCGTTGCTGATTCGCTTGCTTCAGCGCTGCCCGATGCTTCTCTTTATCCCTCAGAATGACGGACCGAAGTAGCTGCCATACGTTTAAAACGTGCGCTCGGCATCGTCTCAGTTGAATCTGCGAAACAAATACATAAGGATCAGGAAAGATTAAAATGTAAACACTATTTTATACCCGATCCTTCTGATGGATCTGAATCTGAACTAGAAGATAAAACCCCCTTCGGGGCTGGGGCTCCGGTCCTACCCGCAACACCCATCTGATCTAGTCTAAAAATATGTTGGGTATTTATTTTTAGATCAGTCAATTTATAATTAATTCGAAATTAGATTGTTGTGAGGACACGAGCGATATACGAGGTTGGGCCCACAATGTGTGAGCTTACGTCCTCGAGAGAGCAAAGATCTACCTTGGTTTCCACTATAATAATCGAGCGGTACAAGTACAGTGAGGTGATAAAGATAACACGAGCAAAAACGGCTCGAAAAACGATCAAATCTACAGTCGCGTTCGACTGGACGCGAGTGAACAGTGTCAGTTACGTTCGACTGGACGCGAGTGAACAGTGCAGGCAGGCAGCTCTGCTTTCGCGTTCGATTGGTCGCGAATACGCACGACTGGGCGTGGTTCTGAGCAATTGGTCGCGACTAGGCAATCGGTCGCGGCTAGTGCAATTGGTCGCGACTCTGAGCAAGTTTGGTCCCGGCTAGGGCGATTGGTCGCGACTCTGAGCAAGTTTGGTCGCGGCTAGGGCGATTGGTCGCGACTCTGAGCAAGTTTGGTCGCGGCTAGGGCGATTGGTCGCGACTNACCAGCAAAGACCAATGACCCCTATCACGTTATACCATCATGTGAACCCATCAAATATGGTAAGCAAGTAACACACAAAAAATACGAACAAGCATACCCTGTGACAATTGGCATGAGCACGTATTCAGTGTTGTACAAAAATATTCCAATCAACAATACTTGCCCAATGTAAGTGATCAGTTCCTCTAACATATGCATCGAACACAATTGCATCAACAAAATAGTAAAACCCTTTTTGTGCGTGACGGGCAATTAGTTTCACCATACACCTAACACATTTGAATACAACAATGCTCAAACGAAATCTCGGTTCAACCACCATGTTGAACAAGAAAATAAAGTAAAAAATGCTTACATGATAGTGTTTTGCACAACATCGTCACTTAATTGACCCTAAGATCCTAGGGACACCGCATCTTCGGTGATACCCGTCATCCCATGCATGCTGTAATTGGATCCGTTCACACTCATGTCAATCTTATCGGTATTACAAAAAGCTACAATGCCGTTCATATTTACATTTGAAAGGCCGACAGATGAAGGCACACTACCCATGGATGGTACTTGAATGGGAATGTGAGTTGTTTTGTTTTCGTTAAGAATCGACTTCTCCTGAAAAAAAAACAACAAGCACGAAGGGCCGGACTGATATGCATATTGACAGAACTTACTTGTGGCGCCTTTTTAACATTAGGTGTATGAGATGCGTTGTTTTGTGCCGGACTGCCAAATGATACGTTCAGTCGAAAAAAAATAGAACACGTAAAGAATACTACTAACATATGTAAACAACGAAATCAAAACAGACGCTAGCGCGTGCCGTATTCGAAGGGCCGCTCCGAGGGCATTCCTCAGTGCTTTTGGCTTCATACTTCGTAGCCTTTGCCTGTTTCGAATAAGCACACAAATACAACAAACACAAAAAACAACGAACTTAAAGAGGTATGTCAATTGTTTCTATTAACGAATGTACCTTACACTGTTCTCCTTGTTTGGCACTAGCTTTTGGGTAGCATCGGTTATGATGGCCACGAAATCCACACAACTGACATCTCATTTTGCGTGTTGGAGTTTGGGTTGGAGTTGCATGTGTTTTCTGATTTTTACGTGGTCTCCCCGCCTTTCTCTTTTTGAACACTGAAGGCAAAGGTGGTGTTGTATCTACCACCGGCCATTGGTCTTGCCCTGGCAAACCGGAAACCCCGTATTGATACGTTGTTCTATACCGATGCACACTATACCAGCTGTCTACGTATCGATAGCATGATTCCCCTCGTTCGAGAATCACTGCACATGCATGTTTACATGGTATTCCTACGAACAAACATATCAAATGTTAAACAAACAATTATTCGAAGAAAGTGATCTCCTAAAATTTACCTTTCAACTCCCACTCACGACAAGTACAAATTCGAATAGCCATATCAACAGAGACTCTTTCTCGTCCGTGCTCCCAAGTTTCCTTGCAATCGTCTGTGATGGTAACATTACCAATTGCACCTGCTTCAATATTGAATTCTATGATATCATGAACACGAGAGCAAAAACCTTCATCCGGCATGTCTCTCGGTTTCGTACGCCTGTCAAGCATGCGTTTCCCAATAAAGTTGCGAATGTCATCTAACATCCACATAATTGGACGCTTTCGAAAAGGTAGTAAACTATTGTTCAAATACTCGGCATGATTATTAAGTAAAGTATCATACTTGCAAACGGTACGGAAGAATGCTTTGCATCAATGTTGTTTCGGAACTAATCTCATGTACTCATACGCTCTGATGCTGATTCCTCGCAACTCTCCAAAATGATGATTAAATGATACCTCTTTTGTTGCGAGTGCAATACTCAATATAGCCTTCGCAACACGTGCTGATGAAAACCCGGCTTGGGCCACATTTTGAAATAATGTGACGAACACAATGTCATACCTGTAACACAAGTAGTCACCATACAACCATGGAACATATCAAAACAATTAATAGACACTTAGCACAAACCTCAATCCGAGGGAATAACGCATCCACAACATGTATTAATCCTTTCCCACGGTCCGACATAATAGTGAACATGTGTTCATTTTCGTCGGATATGCCACAATCTCGCTTAACCAATTCAAGAAACCACATCCATGAATGTTTTGTTTCACCACCTACAATGACGCAGGTTAAAGGGAATACACCGTTATTTGCATCAATGCCCGAAGCCAATAGAATATGACATTGTATTTTTTCTTTGGTGTGAGTACCATCTATGCAAACAATAGGGCGACAACCGTCTCGGAATCCATCGTGACATGCCTGTAGCAATGATAAAATCCTTTAATACAAGATATGTTGATGAACAATATATTGGAACATTGAAAGAAACAAATTACCCCGGAACATATGTAGATTCCTTCGAATCTGGTACTACCAACAATGCTTGTCGAGTTCCTTTCTTTTAACACAATAGATGACCCAGGATTCGAAATCAAGTATTGAGCACAATACCTTCTTATATTTTCAAATGACGCCCTAGATCCTGAATGTACTAACCGTATCGCATGCTCCCGAGCACGTCTTGCCTTATGTTTCCCCAACTTCAACTTCAGATTGGTATTCACTTCGGATTGCAAGTCCTTCGAACTTAAATCGGGCTTCTCCAAAAAACGATGGTAATACTTCTTTGCGATCCAAGATGAAGTGACAGATGAATTGACTTTCTTACGATGACAATGAGGGTCATGCGGTACTACGGACTTTACACACCACATAATATCATTGTCTCTTATAGAAACGTTCACATACCATGGACATTCACGATCACCGTTACCTCTACAACGAACAAACAACCGATACTTGTCATTCTTAACAAAATAGAATTATGTACCTGCTTTAACGCAAAAATCCTCAAGTGCAGTCTTTGCTTGAATTTTAGTAGCAAAACACAAACTTTTCCTAATAAAGCAATATTCAAGTTAATTAAAAATACATAATTTTCAAATCATGTTTACTAGTAATACATTAAAACTTACACTAATTGCCTCGACGTTAGCTCTCGTGTAGGATCAAAAATCTGGAAACTTTTACTCTTAAATGAATTCGAATGAGCATATGAAATAGGATCCGTTGGGTCATCAATGGGAACTTCATGAAGCTCTTCTTCGTCAAACTTCGCATTGTCACGTTCCTCACCATCCATGTCCACAAATTTGAACAATGTGTTGTGCACACTATCATCTGATGACCAGTCGATGCAGCTTGTATTTGAGGTGTTCCGTGATCTATACGAATTGTAATCACCTGAACAATAAATTCAATTATCACACATTTAATTTGACATATATGAAAATTACAGCCACTTCATATTACCAGATTGTGAAAACGCATCCGAGTTCTCACCCCCACTAGACATTTGTTCGACAAAATAAATAAACAAACCTGCAACAATTATATGAGATTCTCAAACCAAATTTGGATTTAGCAATATAAGAAAGAAAATAAGTAGGGAAAACATCAAAACTTATTTACATTGCACAATTACACGTATTCTCCACATCAAAATCATCCATTTTGAGTTGCAGAATAAAAAAAATGGGTATATTTCGGATTGTTCTATACACGAGAAGCAATTTTGTTGCATAATCTAAAGTTTGTAACTTCTAAAAACAGAAACAAAAACGAAAAGTAAATTAGTAAATTAGTTCATACAATTTACAGAAAACAAAAACGAAAACAGAAACGAAAATCAGAAACAGAAAACGAAAACGAAAAAACTGAAAGAAATTTGAACCATAAAATTTGTTTCTGTTTTTGAAAGAAAACAGAAACAAAAAGAAACGAAAATTAGTAAATTGGTTCATACAATTTACAGAAAACAAAAACGAAAACAGAAACGAAAATCAGAAACACAAAACGAAAACGAAAAAACTGAAACAAATTTGAACCATAAGATTTGTTTATGTTTTTTAACCAAAAACATAAACAAAGTTGGGATAATTTGGGTTTTTGGTTTTTTCGGACCAAAAACAGAAACGATTAAAAAAGAAACAAAAACAGAAACGATTTTGTTTTTGTTTTTGGTTCGTATATTCACACCAAAAAAACGAAATCTTATACCTAAATAAATCGCCTTTGCGTCGATTTTGAAGATGACCCAGTTTTCGTCGATTCTAAAGATGACCCAGACAATATCGATTCTGAAGAGAACATATGCCCCAAAGTTGGAATTTGTAAAATATTTGGTATAAGAGCACACTTAACAGAACCAAAACATTTGCGTCGATTTTGAAGATGACCCCAATTCGTCGATTCTGAAGATGACCAAGACAATATCGATTCTGAAGAGAACATATGCCCCAAAGTTGGAGTTTGTAAAATATCTGGTATAAGAGCACACTTAACAGAACCAAAACGGCGTTAGGGCAAAATTGGGGACCGATTTTGCCTTAAATCGCAAAGTTTGGGGACAAAAATTGTCACTATGTGTAAACTTTGGGACCGGTATTGCCAACTTTAAAGTTTGGGGGTCGGTTTTGCCAAAAGTGCAAACTTTGGGGGACCAATTTTGCGAAAATAGACAATTTTGGGGATCATACCAAATTATCCAAACTTTGGAGACCAAAATTGCTAAATTATCCAAACTTTGGGGACCCAAGTCGCCATTTTCTCTTTTTTTATATTGTAGCATTAACAATTAGGACATGCAAAATACCATTTGATTTATAAATTGATTAAAAAAATTAATCAGATAAATAGAATAAGATATAAAAATCAATTTTTTCATGTGATTCTTGTGTAAAGGTCATGCAAACTAGAATTAGCTTTAAACCTATAAATTCATTAAACTCGTCCAATTCTCTTGAACTAATTCATATGAATTATTTGGACTCGTAGAACGTTCTACTCTTTGAGGAAAACATTGGTTTTATATGTTAATTGATGATTATTATTCTAGTTTTACGTAAATGTTTTCTAGAAACAAAAGATAAAGCTTATAAGTCAAATTGATAACTTTAGAAAAAAGTTGGAATTAAAAAATATATGAAAATAAAAATTATAAAAAATGATAACCCTAATAAATTCAAAAATCTAAAATTTGAAGAAATGTGTGAAAAAATTAGAATATAATATAATTTCTCTAGTACTTGGACAAATTTACAATTAATTATGGAGCACAATAAATGGCAAATTGGCTAAATAATCTTCTCCAAAACTTTCATATGTTAAATAACACTATTTCTTAAATTATTTATCAATTAACATATTTTCTAAAAGTGTTGTTGAATAGTGAGAAAAAATATTACTTTTAAAAATTTTATTAAAATTAAATAAAAAAAACTAAAATACAATATATAATATTTTTATATAACAAATAAATTTAAAATTTATTTTAAATAAAATAAGATTATAAAATTGACACCTTTAGTAGTTTCAACAAATGTTTTAAATTTCCGGTATACCGGAAATTAGGTGTGACAATTAGTTTGAATTCACTTTTTTGTATTTAGTATTGATATTACCCGGGTATATTCTCTTGTATTTATCCTTACCCGGGGGCTCGTCCGACGTGGTTATATTGTATTTTTCGGTATTTTTATATTTTATTGCAAGACATTCTCAGGTAGTATTCTCACAATTCTGGCTCGCTGGGCCCCATTTAAAGCTTCTGTAAGTGTTTTGAGATGTTTTGGGCTATTTCAACCCTGGACGGGGCCAGGGGTATTTTCGTAATTTGCCACTCGGGAGCACATCGGCGGGGTGCAATGGTGTTATGTGGCTGCGTATTCACTGTTTGGAGGCACAGAACTTATATATGAGCTTTTCCGGTATTTTCTAATCGTATTTCCGACTAATATCTTGACCGGGATTGGTCCCCAAAACTTCGGGATCAGTATGGCATTTATTATATTATAATTGGAGGTTATTTAAATATTTTGGGCTAAGTGAAGTAAATTAGGCTTATGGGCTCAAATAAGTGAAGTTGGGCTGGATTTCTCTATAAATACAAGGTCCGGTGCATTTGGACGGGTTCAGAAAATTATCACGCTTCCCAAAGCAAGACTTCATCTTTCTGTGCTGTAGATTCGCGACTTATCGCACGTAGTCGCGACTTATCGCACGTAATCGCGACTTAGTGCACGTAACCGCGACTTATTGACTCTGCACTATTCCAGTCGAGACTTATTGACTCTGTACTATTCCAGTCGCGACTTATTGACTCTGCATTATTCCAGTCGAGACTTATTGACTCTGTACTATTCCAGTCGAGACTTATTGACTCTGCACTATTCCAGTCGAGACTTATTGGCTCTGCGCTATTCCAGTCGCGACTTATCGATTCTGCACTATTCCAGTCGCGACTTGTTGCTGAAACAGTGTTTCCTCCCATAACTCGCGGCTGCCAGCCTTTCGAGCCCGACTGAGTGTTTTCGATCGTTTTTCGAGCCGTTTTTGCACGTGTTATTATTATCGCCTCATTGTACTTGTATCCTTTGATTATTATACTGGAAACCAAGGTAGAGCTTCGCTCTCCCGAGGACGTAAGCCCACACATTGTGGACCCAACCTCGTATATCGCTCGTGTCCTCACAATAATTTAATTTCGAGTAATTAGAAATTGACTGATCTAAAAGCAAACGCTTAAAAACATTTTTAGACTAGATCAAGTATGAATTTATTTAATTACTAATTTGAAATTGATTAATCTATTTCAATATATAGTTTACTTTATGATCAAATAAACCATGAATATACTAATTAAGAACTAATATATTTAATTCATATACTAATTAATTATATGTGCCAATTATGTGTGCCAATTTCCTTACTAATTGTTTTTTCGTAAGGAAAACGAATTGCCCTCCAATGATTTATCAAATGTATTGTAAAGTGCTATATGTCGCTCTACAATTACATTTGTTCATGTGTCTAGTATTAGAAAAATTTAGAAAATTCATGAAGTCAGAGAAAAATAAAAATAAAAATGAACTGGGAATTGAGAGTGAGAAAATGAGTTGGTAAAAAAGGTCATTTATACTATTGAAAAAATAGCCATACAAAATCATATTGGGTTTCTTTGGTACTCAAATTAAAACTACGGGGAGGTGCGGTGCGATGTCCAGATCATGATTTTCTTATGTTACACAAAACACAAACTTAATTGCGATGTGATAATCGTTAAAAATTAAATATAATTATATTATATTATAGTTAATAAAATTAAGGATAAATTAGTCTTTTCCAAAATCACGATATCATCACAGCTGTTAAAGCCAGCTGTTGTCTCATCGTGATTTTGGAAAAGACTAATTTATCCTTAATTTTATTAACTATAATATAATTATATTTATTATTTTATATATATAATGGTATATTAGTATTTTTACGTAAATCACGATCATAATAACATAATTTTACCAAATATATTTAAAAATTCACGATTATCATATCTCACCACACCTCACCACATCTTATCACACCTCACCACATCTCATCACACCTCACCGCACCGCACCTCACCACTTCTCACCACACCGCAATTTTAAAAAGCTATACCAAACAAACCCATTGTCCTCTGTTAAGGTTCTAAAAAATTTAAGGAAAAGAAAACTATGCTTTATTTAATAATAATTCGTATGGAAAAGAAGTTAAAACATATAGCTTCATTTGCTGAGTAAGAATGTCTCCTAATGAGCATAAATAAAGAATTCAGTGGATCCAAATGTGAGGTAAACTCTCTATTTTCTATAATTCTTCTAATTTGGATATTGTTAGTCTTTTTATATTATTGGGTTCTAAGTATAATGATTTAGAGAAAATAATAATAACTTGATAAATATGCATGAATGTGTTTTGAAAATGATGCATGAAAAAATTATATCACAGCTGCAAAACCGAAGGCTTTCGATCATTGGTTAGATATATCATTTGTTCTTTCATATCCGTGTAAATATGAATACTCTTTGATTTCATTTTATTTGTGTTTCCTGGCTTGATGCCGCAAGTTATTCTAATTTTTTCGGGGTTACCAATCTTGTGTTTGTCACTTATTATTTAAAATCTAGATACTGCAATTATAAAATCAACATAAAATTCAACATTAATAACAAAATATTTAAGTATAAACTTTTATTTATACATTAATCTCGGGTATTTTACGAAAATACCCACTGTTTTTTACTGCATTTACCAAACTATCCAGGAGTTTCGCGGAAAATACCACCGATCCGCGACAGGTCAGTGATTTTACCACCATTCGCGTTTGCCAAAATAATTTTTTAAAAAAAACGTTTTTTTTGTAATCNTCTGTTAAGGTTCTAAAAAATTTAAGGAAAAGAAAACTATGCTTTATTTAATAATAATTCGTATGGAAAAGAAGTTAAAACATATAGCTTCATTTGCTGAGTAAGAATGTCTCCTAATGAGCATAAATAAAGAATTCAGTGGATCCAAATGTGAGGTAAACTCTCTATTTTCTATAATTCTTCTAATTTGGATATTGTTAGTCTTTTTATATTATTGGGTTCTAAGTATAATGATTTAGAGAAAATAATAATAACTTGATAAATATGCATGAATGTGTTTTGAAAATGATGCATGAAAAAATTATATCACAGCTGCAAAACCGAAGGCTTTCGATCATTGGTTAGATATATCATTTGTTCTTTCATATCCGTGTAAATATGAATACTCTTTGATTTCGTTTTATTTGTGTTTCCTGGCTTGATGCCGCAAGTTATTCTAATTTTTTCGGGGTTACCAATCTTGTGTTTGTCACTTATTATTTAAAATCTAGATACTGCAATTATAAAATCAACATAAAATTCAACATTAATAACAAAATATTTAAGTATAAACTTTTATTTATACATTAATCTCGAGTATTTTACGAAAATACCCACTGTTTTTTACTGCATTTACCAAACTATCCATGTGTCGGAAATTCCTGCAAAAAGTAAAAAAAACCCTAAAAGCAATTAGAAACTAATTGCTTTTTTCCTACGAGTCTATTCCTATACTTTCTTCTCTTGTTTCTATTTTCTCTGTGCAGGAGACTCATTGTCTGTGAGATGCAGGATGCACATTGTAGATGTGGTAGTGGTCGTAGAGCTCCAGAGGTTCAACCTCCTCACCGAAAAATTCACTTCCATCCGGAGGTTGAGGTTGGGGGCGGCGACATTGAGTGAATTTGTGGAACCGTACGAAAACGCACTAGAGGAACTGAAAAGAGAAGTTAAGGAGAATCAGCTGGAGGTGGTGAGGGAGAAGTTAAAAATAGCGACATCTTTTGACCGATCCAGCGGCAAATCAAAGGAAAGCAGAATATTCGGCGTCGGGTCAGTTGCACCATACAAGGTTTGATTAAATTGCAGGGAAAGGAATGTGCTGAAGAACATGAGAAACAAATGGATCTTGAAATTCACCGAAGACGACGTATTTAGTCAGGGAACGAAGCTTGAGAATGGCATTTGCTTACACCAGTCTCTGGTTTTTATACACGGACTGTCCGTAGATGAGAATCAGTTTTTTTTTACTTTTTGCAGGAATTTCCGACACATGGGTAGATTGGCAAATACAGTAAAAAACAGTGGCCCAATCTCAACAATGTGTGTACCAGAAAGTAGAGTTTTATCATGCAGTTTGACGTAATAGTATTCCTCGCACCAACATGTCATACAAGGTTTGAAATCCATCTCAAGAATCCAAGAAGAAGAAACAAGGAAGGTTTCCAAGATTAAAAGGAAGAATAAAGCAATATAAGAAGGGATTCATGTTGGACTAATATCAGTCCAATAGGAAAAACAGCCCAATTCGGATAGAAATTCCCTGGACCAAGGGAATAAAACAGAGGCCCAATATTGAAGTCTCAATTTCAGATACGAATCAAGATATAGGGAAGTTGAAATTGAAGTGATCAAGTGGAGTAGGTCATGCAGAGAACCATGATATCAGCAGTTACAATTGCAAGTTCGATACATAAAAGATGCACAAGTTGGAACTAAAAAAGAGAGACGATTGAATCAGAAAAAAGGCAGCCAAGACTGTGTTGTTTTGTCTCAATTTTTGATTATCTTTGATGTATCAAGAAAAAGAATCTGTGATAGTGAATTGGACCTAGATTTGGTCCCGTGGTTTTCTTCCGAGGATTTGCTCGGTTTCCATGTAAAAAGGTTGTGTTGTTCTTAATCAAATTATATCAACTAAACTTACAGCTTCTGGAATTGCTGCTGAATTCGTGATTAATTGCCCCTTCAAAGTGGTGGCCCATGCAGGTCACGAACATGCGGATTTAAGAAACTGAGAGCGAGTCAAAGAAACACAAGGAAAGTGTAAGCAAGTTACAGAATCAGCAAGTCATGGCATCAGAATCATATTCAATGATCAGACTCACATCAAGTAACTATCCAGAATGGAAGAACCGTATGGAGGATTTGCTAAATTGCAGAATGTTATATGACCCGATGGAATTTGGTGATAAAAAACCAATTGAACATACATCAGAAGTTTGGAAAAAAATGCATAAACAAACACTCAGATTTATAAGACAATGGATTGATTCATCTCAATACCATCATGTCAGTGCAGAAACCGATGCAAAACTGCTGTGGAAGAAATTGGAACGCACCTTTGAATCCAAATCTATGCAAAGTCAAGGCTCTCTACTGCATAGATTATTAGGAATGCGATTCAAAGAAGGTTCTT
>RWGZ01000666.1:174173-401092 GCA_009725065.1 Utricularia reniformis
AAGGATTTCCTCGGCGGGGCCCCAGAACGATAATTGACTTTCGGGACGAGCTATTGATATATGGTTTACGACTCAGACTCGGAATCTGGAAACCAGGGGACTATTGATATAACCTGGGTATATTCTCTTGTATTTATCCTTACCCGGGGGGCTCGTCCAGCGTGGTTATTGGTATTTTCGGTATTTTCGTATTCTTATCGGATGGCATTCTCAAGTGGTATTCTCGCAATTCTGGCTTGTTGGGCCCCATATAAAGTCTCTGCAAGCATTTTTAGATGTTCCGGGTCATTTCGGCCCCGGATCGGGCCAGGGGTAATTTCGTCATTTTTTACCCGGGACCTGTCAGGTGCAATGATGTTATATGGCTGCTTATTCGCTATCTAAAGGTAAAGGACCAATATACGAAGTTCTCGGGAAATTTCTGATCGTATTCCCGACTAATATCTTGTCCGAAGTGGCTCCCGAAGCTTCATCCTCAACATGGTATTTATTATATTGCAACTTGGAATATTTAATTATTTTTGGGCTTGGTGGAGTAAATAGGCTTATGGGCTCAAGTGAGTGGGTTTTTTGGGCTGCATTTCTCTATATATAGGAGACTCAAGGCATTGAGAAAGGGTTCGGAATTTTTTACGCTTCCCAAGGCAGAACCTGACCCTTGACTCGCGACGAAACCCACTTAGTCGCGACCATCCTCCCAGCCGCGACCAACCAGTCAGCCAGTCGCGACGAGTAACTAACCAAGCGCCCCCTCGCGACCAGTGGCTAGACCCGCGACGGATCATCTATCATCACTATCATCGACCAATCGTTATCTGCGTTGGTCGCGAACAGTACCTCTCGCGTTGGTCGCGACCAGCCTGGCTTTGCACTGTTCACTCACGTCCAGTGGAACGTGATTGCAGATTTGATCGTTTTTCGAGCCGTTTTCGTCCGTATCGTCATTATCATCTCATTGTAATTGTATTCTCCGAATATTATAGTGGAAACCAAGGTAGAGCTTCGCTCTCCCGAGGACGTAAGCCCACACATTGTGGGCCCAACCTCGTATATCGCTCGTGTCCCACACAAACAATCTAATTTCGAGTAAATTATAAATTGACTGATCTAAAAATAAATACCCAAAATATTTTTAGACTAGATCAAGGTCTAATACGAACTTCTCTAAATCAGTATATCGGGACTCCGCTCCCTGCAATTTCCTGCTCACATAATATATCGGTCTGTGCTCTTTGTCGCTAAGTCTGACCAACGCGGCGCTCACTGCCTCTTTTGTCACTGACAAATATAAACCCAACGGTTCTCCCGGAGATGGAGGAGACATAAACGGTGGTTTACTCAGATAGTCTTTCAAACTCTCAAAAGCCCTGCTACATTCGTCGTCCCAATACAAAAGATTCGCCTTACGTAAAACCTTAAAAAACGGCAAACTTCTCTTTGCAGATCGCGAAATGAAGCGATTCAACGAGGCTAATCTCCCAGTTAGCCTTTGAACTTCCCTAACAGTCGTCGGAGGGGTCATTTCTTGGATAGCTGTTATCTTGTCAGGATTCATCTCAATTCCTCTTTCAGATTCCATAAAGCCGATGAACTTGCCTCCTTTCACACAGAATGCACAGTTAAGCGGATTCAATTTCATTCTATACTTTCTCAGTATTCCAAAACAATCATTCAAATATTGGATGTGGTTATCCCCATGTTTACTCTTTATCAATATATCTTCGATATAAACCTCCAAAGACTCTCCGATCATATATTTGAACATCAAATTCATTAAACGTTGATAGGTGGCCCCAGCATTTTTCAACCCAAATGGCATAACTCTATAGCAAAAAATGTCTTTATTTGTCATAAATGAAGTAAACAACTTGTCCTCACAATGCATAAAAAATTGATTATATCCCTTAAAAGCATCTAACATACTAAGGAATTCAAAGCCACATGCCGCATCCACCATCATGTCAATGGCCGGCAGCGGATACGGATCCTTCGGGCATGCTTTATTCAAATCAGTAAAATCAATGCAAACTCTCCAGCCACCATTCGACTTTGGGACCACCACTGGATTCGCGACCCAATCTGCTTATCTAACAGGCTCTATGAATCCTGCCTGCAACAAACTTTCCACCTCCTCATCAATCGCCCTCTCTTCCTCAGGGGAAAACTTCCTCTTCTTCTGATGAACTGGTCGCACATACGGGTTTACATTGAGTCTATGAGAACAGACTTGGGGATCAACCCCCACATAATCCTGATAAGACCAAACAAAAACATCTACGTTACTTTTCAAAAATGAAATTACCTCCTTCTCAACCTCTGGTGACAACTCAGAACCGATTGTCACTGTCTTTTCCGGGTTACCGGGGAATAAGGGCATTGTCTTGATTCCCAGCGGTTCCATCTTCATATCGTTTTCCTTAAACATCCTAAGTGACGGTCCGTCATTTGCATCAATAACTTCATCGGACGAGAATCCCACCATAAAAACGGGTACCTTTGCATTTGATCCGTCCATACGACTTCTACACATCACATTATAACAGGAGTGACCCAGCTCTTGATCTCCCTTCATCTTCCCAACCCCTAACGGTGTTGGAAACTTCATCATCAAATGTGGTTGAGATACCACAGCTCCAAATAAGTTCTAACAACTTCTCCCAGGATCGCATTATAAGGGAGTATAGGGAGATCCACCACCACAAATTCCACCATTAAAGTCCTTGATATTTTCGGATCGCCCAAAGTTACCGGCAGAAAAAACAGATCCCTCAGCAGCAACAACGCTATTGTTAAAACCAACCAACTTTGTATGTACGGGCTTGATATTATCTGGGGATGTTTTTGGTATCACGATGCCCCAGGAGCTCGTCCGACGTGGCTAGATGGTATTTTCGGTATTCTTGGTATTTTCGTCTATTTACGTCATTCTATGGTTTTGGGGGTATTCTCGTAATTTGGACTTCCCGGGAGTACATATTTGCATCTGACTATCGTTTCTGGCAGTCTCAGGCAAGTTCGGCCCCAGACGAGGTCGAAGGGTATTTTCATAATTTGGCACCCGAGAAGCATGCCGGTAAGTTGTGGCGATATTTTTGGCTGTATATTCGATATCTGGAAGCAGTGAATTATTTTACAAGGTTCTTCGGTATTTTCTCATCGATATTTCCGGCTAATTCTCGATCGAGACGCATTTCTGAAGTTCTATTGCGGAATGGTATTTGTTCTAATTTAATTGAATATTATTTAGGTGCCTTGGGCTTAATCCAATGAAATTGGGCTCCTGGGCCTGAAACTTATTAATTAGGCTGGATTTCTTTATAAATAGGAGCTCCAATGCACTGAGAAGGGATTCGGACTCTCTTAGCACCTCCCAAGGCAAGGCTCTGGCTCAAATTCGCTAAGGCAGTCGCGAGACTTCGTTTTTCAGACCCCATCCGCGAGTTCTCGCACCAAAACTCGCGGCCACCCTCATCTGGGTTACTATTCACGAGATTTCGTGTGAACAGTGCCATCGGCGAGTTCTTGCCAGAAATCACTATTCGCGAGTTCTTGTCTGAACAGTGCCAGTCGCGAGTTCTTGTCTGAACAGTGCCATCCGCGAGTTCTTGCCAGAAATCACTATTCGCGAGTTCTTGTCTGAACAGTGCTAGTCGCGAGTTCTTGTCTGAACAGTGTCAGTCGCGAGTTCTTGTCTGAACAGTGCCGGTCGCGAGTTTTCGCTGGTACAGTGTTTTCTGCGAGTTGTTGCTGGTACAGTGTTTTCTGCGAGTTGTTGACCACAACTCGCGGCTGCCAGCCTTTCGAGCCCGACTGAGTGTTTTCGATCGTTTTTCGAGCCGTTTTTGCCCGTGTTATCATTTTCATCTCATTGTATTTGTATCATTTGATTATTATAGTGGAAACCAAGATAGAGCATCGCTCTCCCGAGGACGTAAGCTCACACATTGTGGGCCCAACCTCGTATATCGCTCGTGTCCCCACATAAACTGAATTCCGAATAATTAAAAAATTGACTGATCTGAAAATAAATACCCAAAATATTTTTAGACTAGATCAGGGCTAGAGCTGGGTGGTTCCCTTCAATGCCATATGTTCAAAGGCTGCAAGAGTCAAAATATTGGTAGCAGCTCCGGTATCCACCAACACTCGAGAAACAGAATGATTAGCAATAATAGGGGAGACAACCAATGTATCGTCTTGTGGGGAGAAAACCCTAGATAAATCCTCAAGTCCAAAAGAGATTGTCATTTTGTCCAAGTCTGTTAACTGGACCGTGTTGACTTCTATTAAGCGCCCCTTCTGGTGCAGTGCCTGATAAGAGCGTTTACGGGCACGGTTTGAATCACCGACGCTTCTTCCCCCGGCGATAGTCATAATGTTGGGGCCTAGATTACCCCATCTTGGTTGGGCATTCTCAACATTCAAAATCGGTTGGCCAGGGTTGGGGCCAGCCGGAGGGGGAGGTGGTAGTGCTTGTTGGTTTGCAGGGGCTGGTGGGTAAGCTTCATATCTATACCCCTGCTGATTTCTTTGAGCTGATTTCTGCCGCGACCTCGATAGTGGTTTCCACTTCCTCCGTCTCGCTGATTCTGTCTACCACCGTTAAAGAATCCCCTCTAGCCACCTCCTTGACGTTGGCCACGTTGTCCTCTGTACCCTTGTCCTCTCGTGTTTGGCCGTGGGGCATCGGCTTTCTGGGTCTTAGATGTTGCCCCTCTGGGACACTTATATCGATCTTCCCCATCTTAGATTCTGGCAGAACCTCCACAGTACTGATCAGTTCATCAAACTGACCCAATTCTAGCAACCTTTCGACCTCAGACATTAATTCTTGACAATCATTTGTTGCATGTCCAAAACTCCGATGAAAGCGACAAAACACTTGAGATTCGTAAGTCCCCGGAGTTGGTTCTTGCAAGAGAGGGGGATAACGAAGAGATCCACCCTTCTTTTGCTCGATAACGGCAAAAATCTGTTCATAATTGTATGTAGGAAACACTCTCAACTTAGTTTTGCAGGTGGGACAATCTTGTCCAGCCCACGACTTGCAACAATATTATGAGACTCATACGCTCGAATCTCGATCACTCCGTGATCCCGCAAGCCTTCATCTTCTCGGATGTATTGTGTACATCTCAACGCCAAATCCTCCATACTTTCCGGGGGATCCCTATTCAAAGAGTTACATAACGGGTGTCCAGCTAGAATAAGCTGGAGCACCCCAACCTTCTCACTCACAATAATCCGAGGTATCTTCCTACACTCGACCTCAAAACGGGTAATAAAACCCAACAACCTTTCCGAAGAATCATACCACAACGTGGTCAAAGAAGTAATAGACTTTATTGGTGTATTGAAAGGCGCGAAAGCTGAATAGAATTGATCCTTAAAGTCCTGATATGAAACAATCGAGTGCCTCGGTAAACGATTAAACCATCGGAGGGGTGATTCCTTAAGAAAAGCTGCAAAAACGAAGCACATGGCCACATCAGTGAAATCCATCGAACTCACATGAATCTCCAAATTCGATGTATGAGCATGTGGGTCAGACGACCCGCGATATTGTGGAAGATTCTTAGGCATTTCAATGAATTCAGAACGAGTGGCTCTGATAATGGCCATGGAAAATGACGATAGAGCGTTAGACGTGTTCCAAGGACTTTGCAAAACTTCCATTGACGGCAGAACTTTTCCTCGATTGCCAGTGGGCTCATTAGCCCTCTCATTCTCAATATAATCTCCCTCATAAGCTGAGGTCTTATGAGTATCCCGGGTATGCTCCCCATACACTCGTCTCCTTTCCTGGCCAAGAGTCAGGCTGGCCTCCAATTGGTTCATCCTCGCCTCGTTTTGTTCCATCTTCCCGCTCATCTCCTTAAACTTTAGTTCTATCAACTCTCCAATCTTTTGCAGAGTATCGTTCTGCTCTCCGGTTGTTGCAGTATTTGCTCGCGGTTCGGAACATGATCAGTATCTTCCTCCGCCACCTCATCATTGACGGGTTCCGGGGTAACATTGTTCCTCCGGGTTCTCCTTTGGGCCTCAACTTGCTCTAATTGGGCGATTAAGGTACGCCTTCGCTCTTCCAAATCTTCATCGATTCCTGTTTGATCCGCAGATTTAGAGCGCACAGGTGGCGAAACACGGGCATTATTACGGACCGCAACTCGGCCAACTCTCGCAAATTCATAATACTTAGATAAACACTAACGCGGAGGAGGATAAAAACTAGGTGCCCTTCCAGATGAAAACCCGCTCCAGGAGGGTCGAACAATGACATTTTGAGCAGGGGGCTCCTCCAGGACTGACGATTGAGCCCCCGGTAACGCAGCAATCCCATCGTTCGCCCGAGGATTAGGATCTACCTCAATCTCTTCATTGAAAACATCTTCATCAGAATTCCGAATAGTCATGATAACAGAAATCCAAACTCAGCAATAAATCTCTCAATTGGATAAAATCTCGGGTCTCCACGGACGGCGCCAAACTGATCTCGTCTAAAAATGTTTTAGAGCGTTTATTCTTAGATCAGTCAATTTTTTAATTACTCGAAATTTAATTGTTATGGGAACACGAGCGATATACGAGGTTGGGCCCACAATGTGTGAGCTTACGTCCTCGGGAGAGCGAAGCTCTACCTTGGTTTCCACTATAATAATCAAAAGATACAAATATATTGATGTGATAATAACATTCCAGATGAAAACGGCTCGAAAAACGATCGAAAACACTTCGTTGCACCCAAAAGGTGTGCAGTCGCGAGTTGTGGTCAACAACTTGCGAATGGACAACAACTCACGAACAGGATCAAGGTGATAACTCGCGAGGCAGACTGGGGTGACAATAAGTCGTGAGTGCCTGCTGCAGAGCGACAACTCGCGAGTGTGAAAATTGGTCGCGACTACGAGCAATAAGTTGTGGGTGCGGGATGAAAAGCAACAAGTCCCGGCTCAGGCAGAAACAAGTCGCGAACGACAAGCAATACTTTGTCTTGGGAAGCGTGATAACAGTCTGAAAACCTCCAAATGCACTTGGGCTTGTATTTATAGATAAATCCAGTCCAACTTCGCTTGCTTGAGCCCATTAGCCCAGTTTTACTTCACTTAACCCAAAACACTTAAATAACCTTTAATCATATTGTAATAAATGTCATACCGTCTTGAAGTTTCGGGATCCCACACCGATCGAGATTTTAGTAGGAAGTACGATGAGAAAATACCGGAAAACCTTGTATATTAGTTCTTTGCCGCCAAACAGCGAACACGCAGCCACATAACATCGTCGCGCCCGACCGATGTGCTCCCGGGTGGCATATTATGAAAATACCCCTGGCCCCGTCCGGGGCGGAGATAACCCAAAACATCTCAAAACACTTACAGAAGCTTTATATGGGGCCCAGCTAGCCTGAATTACGAGAATAACCCCGGAGAACGCATCGCGATAGACATATGAAAATACCAAAAATATTACATAACCATGTCGGACGAGCCATCGGGTAAGGATAAATACAATAGAATATATCCGGGTAATATCAGAATTGTAGAACTAGAACACGTACCCTCAGAAGATCAAGCCGTTGACATTTTAACGAAACTCCTTCATCCGAGACAATTTTGTTTCCTTCGGAAGATCCTTGGACTAGTTGACGATCCCGCAAGTCTCAACATTGAACCCACAAACCTAGACAATGACGGAACTACAAGATTAACAAATCAGGGGGATATGTTGAACACAAATAATGAATTAATCTTGATTCACCTTGTCAAACCTCTGAATGTGATGAACCGGTCCTCGACGTCTACTTTCAGAATGAAAGGGAAGACTATTCTAACCTAGAAATAGATAAAGATAAAATGGGCCGTCCATTAATTAGTACATTGACTCAAGTTATGGAAGAGCCCATTTCGAGCCCAACATTCAAACCCAAACACTCCTCAAGTTCCGATGCAACTCAACGGTCATCTTAACTCCTCTGCCTCTCAACGGCTATATTTCTATTAGCCATTAATAGCTTATGAACCTGTAGAACAAAATATGACATTTACGATCAATAAAAATACATTCTCATTTCAAAGCTCAAATCCAAGCTCAATAAAACTCAAATCTCAAATCTCAAATGAGGCCACTCAATCTTGGCTACAAAACTACTTTCGCATAATTTATCATATATTATGGATGAGCTAATTAGGAGAGACAAAAGGCCAGATTGCATAGGGCACCTAAACTTCAAATAAAGTTCCTCCATTATGTAGTCGACTAACCTAAATCTTTATCACACTTGACTAACGATCCCACAATTGAACCACATTACTCTTTCTAATCATGTTTTGTATGGTAAATTTTCCCTCACTCATAGGGCTTTTTTTGGCAAGTGTGGCTTCTAATGATGAGCCTCGAAACTTTGCCCTTGTAGTAGTGAATCCTTTATGTCATGAAGCAATGCCAAAGAAAATCACGACCCTTGAATAAAGTAAGACACGATTTGGTTTATCCTCTTCAGTCTACACATCAGCAAACACATGTAGATTATAAGTGAGTGTACAAAATCAAGTATAAACCAAACGACGAGGTATTAATTTTCATGTCTAGTGACAAGGGTAAGGAGGATTCACAAATAAGTTATTGATTTTCATTATAAATTTTCATTGATTGTTAAGTTAACCAACGTAAGACATGTAAAGGTCTAAAGGATGACATCTTCATCAACTATATGTTAAATTGTGAATAATGTTTTACACGGTGACTAACATGGAATCTTCATGTACGTGTTGAGTTGTACGGGGATAAAATAATCAATAAACATAATTGTAGCACAAATGAACATATTGTAATGTAAAATTTGGGGGAACACTGAAAAATATTATTGATTATAATCGGATGTATGTTTTTGCTACCAATTGTGATATCCTATCTCGAATTAAAACTTTTTTACACTTCACGATTGGCTATCGAGGCTCGTGATAGACTATGGGTACTCACAACAACAATATCGAGTTGCACAATTACACTTTTGCAATTTCCTATATATTCTATTATTTTATTCACATTATTATTTTAAGTTAATTACAACTTGAATAAGAAACACACGATGAAAAATAAATATTTGAAATATTTACTTTTGGTATATAATGTAAAATATTTACTTTGACATATATTGCATATTATAGTAACTACTATGTATATACGGTCGACATTATGATTGAAAAATCGAGCCATATTATAATTATAAAATCAGGGGCATAATATATAACACATCTATATATATTAATGTATTAATATTTTTTCATCTACGGCATACAAATAAAATATATCAAATAATAACACAATTATTGTATTGTTTGAAGATTTTGTGGAAAATAAAATATTTGGTAAATGTAATATCTCTTTTCTAGATTTTGATTTTTTTGATTAATAATGTAAAGTACTATACATATATATATATATATGAATGCCCTTGATTTTCCAAATATAATATTGTTATAGTCTCTTTTTAGGGGGTACCAACAGTCATCCGGTTCATTCAACGAATGAACTCGGTTCTGATTTCTTTAAAATGTGGAAGACGATCAAAAGCTAAAAACCAAAATAAATGCACGGCAGTATATAGTGGAAACCCCGTGAATTGGGGTGAAAACCACTCGACCAAGAACTGATTATGCTATTGGCCTGCTCACTAATGAAATAAATCAAAGTTCATACAAGATAGGCTAATGAAAATGACGAGACAAAGAAAGCGGTAAGAATCCGGCAGAGTAACAGCATGTTCTTCCGCGTCCAAAGGGTCCTGTTATTTCATTCGTCTTGCCCTGTATTTATAGAGTCGCCGGCAAGNACAGTCGATTGCCCGGAGACCCAGCTTGGGAAATGCGAACGTTGTGACGCAGAGGAACTGGTCGGCGCCACCAAAGAAATCGCGGATAAAAGTTGTTCAAAATAATTGTACCATATTTTTGAACAAATAATACTTAATTAAATTATATAAAAAAATTTAATAGCACAAATGACCAATGCTATATGCATTGCCGTGGTTCCTTTTTAAGGGTACCAATAGTCACCAGATTCTGAAAATCGGTTTTATTTGTTGTTTGTGGAGACAACTTGAAATATAGAAATGGAAAGAACACAGACGATTTTAGCGTGGAAAAGCCCCTTAAGAAAAGGGAAAAAAACCACGTTGCCGAGAGGAGAACCTCTACGGCAAATTCAATAATAAACCAATGAAAATGTACAGGGGGAATAAGAGCATCGAAAATGAAATTACAGCGGCTAGAGTTCGTCGAAATTGCCCTCCGAATGGTCCTCATGAGCTTATCTTTTGCTCTGTATTTATAGAGGGGGAGATGCGTGTAATCCACGCCATGTAACCACCTATGACAAGGTTGTTGGAGGTTGTTTTCACATGCTGAAAAACGTGGTTGAGCCCAAGGCGTGGAACGCATGCTGATGGGTCAACATCTAGTCTGTTGTTTACTAGGGCCTAAGCTGTCTGTTGGGACCGAAGCTATCTGCTTGGCCCTAAGCTGTCTTCCGGGACCGAAGCTATTTGCTTGGCCCTAAGTTGTCTTCCGAGATCGAAGTTGTCTTCCGGGACCTAAGTAGTCTGCCGGGATCGATCCTGTCTTTTGGGACCTAAGCTGTCTGCTTGGCCCTAAGCTGTCCGTCGGGACCGAAGCTGCCTGATTGGCCCTAAGGTGTCCTCCGGGACCGAAGCAGTCTGTCGAACCCTAAGCTGTCTGCCGGGCCCGATCCTATATTTGGTAATTTCAGATGTCGAATCCTTGCTTGAGCCTGACCACATTCATCTTGGTTTAAAACTCATCCTGGGTCTCGGTTTAATGGTTCTCAACAAGAACACATCCTTCATACCCGATTTAAGGGTTCTCAACACTTATATTTCACGAACATAATTCAAACATTGAACTAATAAAGAGAAATTAATCAAATTGACGGATTCGTTCCATAAAAAACAAACAATGAGCTAATAAAGAAAAATTAAACAAATTGACTCATTCGCTCCCAAAAAAATTTTTTTGAGAAAAATGAGTGTGTGAATGTCATGTAAAATAATGTATTGTTATGAGAGGAAATTTTATAAGAATATTGATATTATTAGTGAATATAAAGAATAATAATATTAGATGATGTGTATTCAATCGAATATAATTGAGATTGTCTAAATTAACATTTTCACTTTACCTCTTATACAAGTTCAATTATTTCTTATTCACATTCACCCTTGAGCAAGTAGTTTCTAGAAAACAACTTGAACTACTTAACTTTATATCATAATACACTTATTGTGTGGTTTGCCCACGACCTCTCAAATTACGAGTTGCATTAAGGTCATGCACTTCCAGCTTTGAAATTTCGGAAATTATACAGTATTTTAGCAAATATTTGCATGTGTAATCTTTCAACTTCAATTAAATATAAGAAAAACACAGCAATTCACCAATATCGTCTACAACTGACCCATCTAATGGTGTCGTTAAAGGTTATGTTGGACCCTTCAAGTTGTAAAATTATATTATATTGCACTCAATCTTTCGAAATTGTATTAGTCTGTCCCTCAAGTATCCGATAGTTTGCATAAATTACCTTCCAATTGCACAAATTATACGATTTAAGCACTTGAAGTTCAAAAGACATATCAATATGAGGTTGTCCAGGTAATGTCATCGTTAAAACGTGAAAGTGGTTTGTTGAACTAATGTGAGGTTGAATAGCCCAAAAGAAATAGTATCATATTGTTCAAATTTTCAAACTCAAACTTATCAAAGTTCACTAGTCTATATACTAATTTACAACATCATATACTAATTCACTAGTGTATATATAACATATAACTGAATCAAAGTTCTTACAAAATAAACTAGGAAACTGCTCATTATATTGATCTGATTTTGACATCGCCTAATCTACTGCTCATATTCACTACATGTGTAACATTATTTTATTGAGTAGTTCTAAGAGTGATAAGAATAAACAAGCAGTATAATAATACAATAAATATCATCACATAACACATAATCTGAAGACTGTTGCTCTTATCATGTTAAATTTACCAACCTAACAGGTATGGCCTTAACCTTGGCTTACGTATCACCAAGAATCAATGAATATAAGTCATGAGTCACCTTGTTATGGCCGGTAAAAATCGACAACAACATAATATAGACCTCTTTTATGGCTAGAGGTCCTATGAAAAAGTAAACTTAAGGCAAGAAGGAAAAACACGATTTTGTAGGTGGAAACCTTTCTGTAAAAGAAATGATAAAAAACCACATCCGTCGTAACCTTGGAATCCACTATAAACATCCAGTATTGTAGATTTACAACAACAGAATACAATGTATAAACCAAAAGGAAAAATATTATATTCGGTGGCCGTAGTCGTAGGTTTTCTGGCCGGAAAAGAAGTGGATAGCTCAAAAACTCTCCATTTCTTTAACACTTTAACCATGTATATAGATAATCCACATCAGTCGTAGGTAATCCAACCCAATTATAACTCTATGGGTCCATCAATAATAAAGTCCAATAAATAATGTCTCAATAATCTCCAAATTAAGCATAATTGTCTACTAAATAAGTAACCCGACCTACATACTACAAAACGTTACAAGCCAAGTCAATTATCAAAATATCTCGATCTGCTTCCTTTCTTGAGTCGTGAATGACTATATAGAAATATGTGTGTCCTCAAATAATAAATTTCTCAGAGAGATATCACGTCTAGTGTTAGAAACTGACAGAAAACACGACCAATCCATCGACATTTCTGACTTTCAGTCATACCTCACTCCTTAACATAAACTGATAAGATGTGATCAAATAAATGAACTGATGATCTAGATCATAACGTGACTAAAACCAGACTCCTAACATGTTGTCAGAGTTGCTCCACAAACTCTCGAATTTTCACATACATAACATAAACATATACATATACTGAAATCATTCTAAAAAACTGCACAACAGTCGGTCGATACTGTAAATTCATGTCTCTTAGAGCTCAAATTACATCCAAAAATTACGTAAAATACTCATTTGAAAACTAATTTGATGTTATAAAGACTAATAAAAGAAATCATTTTAAAAAGAGTCATCTAAACATGAGAAAACATCCCAAAAACATGCTACATTGTCTGCAGAGATAAAACTGTACTGTTTCTGTAAAACGTTAAATAACTTGCTGGTCTGATTTGGTTTTCATAAAACATAAAATTCCTCTGAAACTAGACATGCATAGGTTTCCATACATGTAAAAATTATAATCATACGATATCACTAGAATTAAAATCAAAATTCGTAACATAGAGAAGTAACATTAATGCATATGTAATCTAATCTACATGTTTTCTCAATAAATCTACTCACCTTCCATTTCTTATTGATTTCGTTCGTTTATAACCTTAAGAACTTAACTACACTTGATGTAAAACCATCCTTAGGACCATAATCAACTTCTAACAAACTTAGAACACAATTTTCTCAAACTTACAACAAAAAATCTACTGCTATGGTTACTGCTGTTTTCTTCGTGTTCTTGCTGCTATCTCTCTAAATTTTTGCTTTCTAGCTTCGTTTTATGTCCAAGAAACACGTTTAGGAAGCTTATCATGTGTGGTATTCATTTAGGTTGTCATCTAAGCTTCCAATAGCATGATGCCACCGTAACAAAATGAGTTTGAAAAGTCTTTGATTTGGCTTAACTAATAAAAGAATTTCCCAACATTTAAACACTCTTATGTATATTAAATATGCTTTTATAAGATGTCTAAATCGGGAATCTTACAATGGGTATGGTAATCGACGAAGTTACTCGAGCAACTTTATAACTACAAGGGTATCGAATTTACACAACTTGTAAGTTGAAGATTTATATGTAATTTTCTCAATACACTCAATATATATCTCATGGATTGAAGTTTCAAGAAACCATTTGGAATTACTTGTATACTCACTCTTATGTTTCTAGTTATAATGCAGATGCAAATCTCCAAAAATAAACATCTTTTAATTCATGTGATGTTGACGTTGATTTTTTATTGCTTAATTTTGAAATTAAATCTTCAATATATCACCATATTATGATGACATTTTATTCATTTAATTTCAAAATCATAATCAAATTGTCATCTTTCTCCTTCAGAGCCGAGGTGCGACATGGTTTGATTTTGTTATGCATTTTCAATCTTCTCGTTTGTTCTGTTCTATCTCATGATTTTCATAATTGGGAATATTTTTCATGAATTTTGGTGACCGATTGATCTCGTGATGTTCGTGGAAATGCCTCTTAGATCTAAATTTATGGATTTCTCTGACTCCACTTGAGAATATGCTAAGATTATAAATTTATGATCCTGATTTGGGTGTTTTTTGATATATTATTAGAGCTTGATAGATCAGAGAAACATCAGCATTCCTTGCCTAAGAAGAAAATAATGGAGCAAGTGACCGGGAAACGAGGGGACACCTTGTTGCATGATGCAGCAAGAGCGGGGGATGTTTTGGCATTAAGGAATGTAATTGTTAAAACAAACGGAGATGAGTTGAGGGAGTTAATTTCTGAACAGAATTCAGCTGGGGAAACAGCTTTGTATGTAGCTGTTGAATATGGCAATTCTGAGGTTGTCAAGGAGATGATAAAGCACTATGACTTGATAGATGCAGGGATTAAAGCCAGGAATGGATTTGATCCTCATCACATCGCTGTTAAACAAGGAAACTTAGGTAACAGATGAAATCCAAATTTTTATATGGTATCGGAGCTCCAATGTGGGTTTTGGATTGGTTCGTACCAGTTTAGAACAAAAAACCTAGGTAGAAAAGCACATCGGGCTTAGCGACAAAATATTTCAACCTATGACTAATACTACAAAACAAGTTTGAATCGAACCAAAGTAAATTCGATTTGAGGTGGAGTGTTAAAGTAAAATGTCATATATCGGATATGAAATATAAATGTTTTAGTTTATAAAAGAAGTGATATCATTACTAATTGGTTTGATCTAAATTTTTCAATGTGATTCATTTCTCTTGTAGAATGAGCTACATGAACACTCTTTCGGTCTATTGAATACTGAATTTTTATAGTTGCCACTGTCTTTCTATGATATTGGATACACATATTGTTGCAGAAATGGTGAAGTTGCTTATGGAGGCTCATCCTGAACTTGCAATGACTGTTGATTCTACAAATTGCACAGCTTTACAAACAGCTGCGAATCAAGGGTATGTTGAGATCGTGAAGTACTTCTTGGAATATGAGAGTAGTTTGGTGAATATAACCAAAAGCAATGGAAAAACATCTCTTCATTCTGCTGCAAGAAATGGTCATTTAGCTGTTGTCAAAGAGCTTCTACAAAATGAGCCTTTATTGGTAATCAAGACAGACAACAAGGGCCAAACTCCCCTTCACATGGCTGCCAAGGGAAACAATCTCAAAGTCGTTCAGGAACTTATCAAAGCAGATCCATCTACGATCAATCTTGTTGATTCTAAGGGGAATACTGCATTACACATTGCAACCCGGAAGGGTCGTGCTCAGGTATGTAGTAATAATATAACTTATCTTGAATTCAGAAAGATGTTTAATTCGATTTATGATTCAGATAGTACAATTGTTGCTAGAGAGAAGTGAAACAAATACTCGGATCGTAAACAGATCAAAGGAAACAGCAGTGGACACAGCAGAGAAACTCGGCCACCCAGAAATAGCAGAGCTGCTCCGGGATGAAGGTGTAGTTAGTGCTGCTGCAATTCGACCTGCATCTGGGAATCAGGCACGAGAGCTGAAGCATACAGTGAGTGAAATAAAGCACGAAGTTCACAACCAGCTGCAGCATACTAGACAAACGAGGAAACGTGTACAAGGAATCGCCAAGCGTTTGAATAAAATGCATACGGAGGGGTTGAACAACGCAGTGAACTCCACAACCGTAGTTGCAGTACTAATCGCAACAGTTGCTTTCGCGGCTATTTTCACTGTTCCCGGCCAATACGTGGACGACCCAAAGAACATCCCGCCCGGACTTTCTCTCGGGGAAGCAAACATTGCGCCAAGAACACCGTTCCTAATCTTCTTCATCTTTGATGCGGTGGCTCTTTTCATATCCCTAGCTGTAGTTGTAGTACAGACATCTGTGGTGGTGATCGAAAGCGCAGCGAAGAAGCAGATGATGGCTGTGATCAATAAACTAATGTGGGTTGCTTGCATTCTTGTATCAGCTTCATTCCTCGCTCTATCCTTCGTGGTTGTCGGTGAAAAGGAAAAGTCTTTAGCGATACTCGTGACTGTAATCGGAACTGTAATAATGGCAGCAACGATAGGGACAATGTGTTATTGGGTCATCGTACATCGTATTGAAAGAAAGAACTCGAAAAGGCAGAGGAAAACATCACTCCGAACCCGCTCCAAATCTGCGTTGTCGTCGGCTTTGGAATCTGAGATCCAGAGCCCAGACTTCCAGAAGATGTACGCAATATGATTCCTTGTTGTTGCTTTTACTTATTAAACAGATACAATGAAAATGAACTTTCAAGTTTCAGCCCTTTTTAAACGGATACATCCCAATAAAGGGGAAAAACAACTTGGAGCTTTGTCACTGGAACTAATTTATCACAAATTATATTTATGGGGTAAAAGCTGCGGTGCGTGTGAATCCAGTCAGAGCTTCAGCTTAGAAAGCGCCTCTCTCGATGGCGTCCTTGTTGGCATCGCCAAGGGCAGCGTCTTTTAGGTAAGTTTCAGCCAATTGGACTCTCTTAACGTTCTCCTGCTCCTCTACCAACATGTTGCCGTATTCCAACAGCTTTTCGAGGGTCATCTTTGGCTGCTCGAATGTGGGTGGCCCTTCTCTAGAGTTCACAAGTTTCTTTCCCACGTTCTCCACTCCAACTCCGGAGATCCACTTTCTGACTTCGTCGTCATATACTCTGGCTCTCAGAGCTCCGAAGAAATCTATGTGACAAAAATAACGCATTTTTACGGTGAACGAAAAGGGGATTTGTGTTGTAATGGAAGTTTACCTATGGATTGACCAGGGAAGGCGTCGACGATAGTGACAATGGCGGAATCAGGGACATTATCTTTCTTGAAAATACCCTTACAAACTCCAATTCTGTCCTCGCGTGTGGGTGCCCAGTAAAATTTCTCCATACGACCGTCACGAATTAGTGGGGCGTACAGTGTCGAGAAATCGTTACCGGTGACGATGATCGGTACTCTGGGGTTCTCCTCCTTGTTGTACATTCCTGGGAGCTGCACGTTTGTGGGATTATCGGCGATGTTCATCAGAGTTGCGTTAACCATCTGGTTGTTCACGGTGTACTGTGTGGTGCCTCCGAGACGACCGGCACCGGCGTCGAGATCGTTGATGAAAAGACAGCACATTTTACCCTTCTTCTTAATGATATCAGCCGCCTCCCGATACCTTTGCCGTATCAATTTCGCTGGCTCTCCGGCGTTTCCACTCTCGAGTTCTCCGGCGCTCATCATGATCGGACTGAAAATCAAAGTTGCAGTCAATTAAAACAATTACGTTTGAAAAACAAGAACCCANACTCTAATTAGGGGACTTTTGATTGATTATGTGTGAGGGTTCCTCCTTAGGTTCTTTGATGGACTATTCCGAACTTATCAAGATTTATCTTGTGGCGTTCACCTGGTGTATCACTCCCAATTCCTTCTATATTCTGTGAGTGTAGCACTTTTATCCTTCTTTTTATTTGAGTACAATGTTATGCTTCTTACTTTTATTCTATATATTTTGTGGGTTACGGGTTATCTAACTTTGGGGGTCACATCAAGGTGTGGGTTACGGGTTGATTAATTTCGGGGGTCACCTCAAGTGGTATCGGAGCCTAGGAAACACGAACTTGTTCTTTTTTGTTATTTCTGTCAGAATTGATGGATTTAAAGAAAGAAATTTTCTTTCTTTAGAATCTTATTGATTCATTAAAAAAAAAAAAAACCTCGAAAAAAAAAAAGCTTCGAAAAAAAGAAATTCAAAAAAAAACAAAAAAAAAATTTGAAAAAAATAGAGAAAAGTTACAAAAAAAAAATTCAAGAAAAAAGAGTAGTACAGAAAAAGATACAAAAAAAATCGAAGAAAAAAAAAGAGTATTTTGTTTTTTTATTATCCCGTCCATTGTAGTTTATTTCCTAACCTATATACCTTTTAACAAAAACAAACCTTTCTTTTTGCGAAAAACACCGTTCTTTTTGCCAAAGAAAAACAAAAAAAACTCATTCTTTTTGCAATAAAAACCATCCTTTTTTTACCACCTTTTGCCACATCCATTTGAATTCATTGGTTATGTTCGAATAGTTCTATAAGAACTCTAGATTGGAACATGAGTGGAAAAAGGCAAAGAGAGTTTATTTTAAAAAAAAAGCCAAAAAGAAGTGGAACAAAAAAAAAAAAGAAAAAAAAAAAAAACTATTAGAATTTTTCTTAGGTCGTGATGTCAACTTCAAATGATAAAGATATTGTTGATGAAGAAGAAGTGGATATGAAGTTTATGATGAAGACAATGCAACAAGAGTTCCTACGATTAAGTAACCGATTAGAAGACCAAGCTCACTTGATAGATGAACTCAAACATAATGGGAGAGTGTCGTTTCAAAATACAAGAAGAGATCGGACGACTTCACATTCTGATGATGAGATAAATGGAGAATTTAGTGATCAAAGCAATGCGAGGGATCGGCACACTAGTAGGAATCTCAGAGAGAGAATTTCGAAAATGATGTAGATGACATCAAGATGAAGATACCGTCATTTCAAGGAAAAAACGACCCAGATCTTTACTTGGAATGGGAGGCTAGAGTTGAACATGTTTTTGATTGCAAAAATTATAATGAATTGAAGAAAGTTAAACTTGTTGTTCTTGAGTTTACTGACTATGCTATTATATGGTGGGATAAATTGGTTTCGATGAGGCGAAGAGATCATGAAAGGCCAATTGAGACTTGGGAAGATATGAAGATTATTATGAGAAAAAGATTTGTTCCATTTCACTACCGTAGGGAATTGCATAATAAGTTGTAAGGGTTAATCCAAGGCTCAAAATCAGTTGAACAATATCATACGGAAATGGAAGTTCTCATGATTAAAGCACATGTTGAGGAAGATAGAGAAGCTACGATGGCGAGATTTATGCGATGCCTTAATAGATCAATTGCTGGAGTAGTTGAATTGCAACATTATGTTGAGATGGATGACATGCTTCATATGGCGATTAAAGTTGAGAATCAACTCCGGCAGAAGGCTTCATCTCGATCAGAGAGGATGCCTCCATTTAACAACACATGGAAGAAAGATTGGAATAAACAAGAAAGGAATGATCATAATCACAAACCCGAAACCTCGAAAGGAAGGGTTGCTAGTTCTTTGCAAAAAGATAGGGAATTCACGCCTCTAAGTTCATCAAGAAATAGAGACATTCGGTGTTTCAAGTACCAAGGGAGAGGTCATATCGCCTCGGAATGCCCGAATAAAAGGAACATGATTTTAAGAGAAACTGGTGAAATAGAAACGGAAGATGAATTGGAGAACAATGACAACTTTTCGGAAACCAGAATTGGAGCCTATCAAGATGGTTAATTTTATTAAGCTTAGTTCAATTAAGGCCCAATTTATATAAGGTCTAAAGTTGGGCCGTCAATAAGACCCATTAGGTCAAATTAGTTTCTTTTATTATGTTTTGTTATAAATAAGCCTCTAAGACTCTAATTAGGGGACTTTTGATGAATTATGTGTGAGGGTTCCTTCTTAGGTTATTTGATGGACTATTCCGAACTTATCAAGATTTATCTTGTGGCGTTCACCTTGTTTATCACTCCCAATTCCTTCTATGTTCTGTGAGTGTGGCACCTTTATCTTTCTTTTTATTTGAGTACAATTTTATGTTTCTTACTTTTATTCCATATATTTTGTGGGTTACGGGTTATCTAACTTTGGGGGTCACATCAAGGTGTGGGTTACGGGTTGATTAATTTCGGGGGTCACATCAGTTCTACATGTTTTAGGTGTGATTATTTTCATTTCAACTAAACTTGAGTTGATGTTGTTAAAACATCAAAACATGTTGTTAGAACAAAGAATAACTTGTTTATACCACAATTTATGTGATTAAATTATAGTTTAAATGCTTATGACATGAACCCATGTTGTTATAACTTGAATGATCATTCCGTTTTCGATCATACTTATCTTTTATATACAATAAGTATTTGTGATGTTATCCAATTTTTAGTTTGAATACAATTGGTTTTACCAATTTTCAATGTAATTTGCATGAATAGCTAAATAGCCCTATTCCGAAAGTGTTGGCTAAATAGCCCTATTCCGAAGAGAGAGAAATTTTAGTTTTACTTATTTTATTAAAATTAACTACTAAAAATTAAAATTCATTATATAAATTAATATTTTTAAATAAAAAATAAATAAAAATTTATTTCAAATAAAATAAGATTCCAATATCGACTATTTTAGTGGTTTCAACGATCCTAATATTCAATTAAGAAAATAAAATAATAAATGATATTTATTATTAATCAAATTATTTAATAATTCACTAGGCAAGTTAAATTATTAGTGAGTTATTGCGTAATAAAACGATTATAACATATAATTTTGATATTACCCGTGTATATTCTCTTGTATTTATCTTTACCCGGGGGCTCGTCCAACATGGTTACGTAGTATTTTTGGTATTTTTATATGTCTATCGCGAGGCATTCTCAGGGGGTATTCTTGTAATTCAGGCTCGCTGGGCCCCGTATTCACTTTTGTAGGCGTTTTGAGATGTTTTGGGTTATCTCGGCCCCGGACGGAGCCAGGGGTATTTTCGTAATTTGCCACTCGGAGCACATCAGTCGAGTGCAACGATGCTATGTGGCTGCGTATTCACTGCTTGGAGGCAAAGAAGTAATTTACAAGGTTTTCCGGTATTTTCTCATCGTATTTCCGATTAATATCTCGACCGGGATAGGTTCCCGAAACTTCGAGATCAGCGTGACATTTATTACATTATAATTGGTGGTTATTTAAGTGTTTTGGGCTAAGTGAAGTAAACTGGATTCAAGTAAGTGAAGTTGGGCTGTATTTCCCTATAAATACAAGCCCAGTGTGATATAGTGTAAAAATATTTTGGGTATTTATTTTTAGATCAGTCAATTTATAATTAATTCGAAATTAGGTTGTTGTGGGGGCACGAGCGATATACGAGGTTGGGCCCACAATGTGTGGGCTTACGTCCTCGGGAGAGCGAAGCTCTACCTTGGTTTCCACTATAATATTCGGAGAATACAATTACAATAAGATGATAATGACGATACGGACGAAAACGGCTCGAAAAACGATCAAATCTGCAATCACTTCCACTGGACGCGAGTGAACAGTGCAGACGGACAGGCTGTTCGCGACCAACGCGATTGGGCGCGAGGAGGCACTGTTCGCGGGGAGTCAATGACTGGTCGCGACTTGGTTGGCTGGCCACTCGTCGCGACTGGCTGGCTGGTTACGAGTGGGGGTTTGGTCGCGAGTGTGGTGCTTGGTCGCGGGTCTGAGCAAGCGGTCGCGACTAAGAGAGTTTGGTCGCGAGTCGGGAGTCAGGTTCTGCCCTGGGAAGCGTAAAATAGTCCGAACCCTTTCTCAATGCCTTGAGGCTCCTATTTATAGAAAAATGCAACCCAAAACCCACTCACTTGAGCCCATAAGCCTATTTACTCCACTAAGCCCAAAAATAATTAAATATTCCAAATTGCAATATAATAAATACCATGTTGAGGACGAAGCTTCGGGAACCACTTCGGACAAGATATTAGTCGGGAATACGATCAGAAATTTCCCGAGAACTTCGCATATTGGTCCTTTACCTTTGGATAGCGAATAAGCAACCACATATCATCATTGCACTTGACCAGTGCACTCCCGGGTAAAAAATGACGAAAATACCCCTGGCCCGATCCGGGGCCGAAATGACCCGGAACATCTAAAAATGCTTGCAGAGACTTTATACGGGGCCCAGCAAGTCAGAATTGCGAGAATACCACTTGAGAATGCCATCCGATAAGAATACGAAAATACCGAAAATACCGAAAATACCAATGACCACGCTGGACGAGCTCCCCGGGTAAGGATAAATACAAGAGAATATACCCGGGTAATATCAACATCCATTTGTTCTAGTTCTAGGTCCATATGTGCTGTCAATGCTAGAAGTATCCTTGTGGTTGTAAACTTGACTACGGGTGAGAAGATTTCATCAAACTCAACTCCTTGTTTTTGTTTAAAACCTTTTACTACTAATCTGGCCTTGTATCTTATGGATCCATCTGCCTCCTGTTTCAACTTGTATACCCACTTGTTTTCAAGTGTTCGTTTGCCGACTGGTAATTTTACAAGTTCATAGGTGTGATTCCTCTTTAGTGCTTCAATTTCTTCTTCCATAGCCCTCAACCATCTCTATTTTTCTGAAGATTCTATGGCTTCCTTATAGGTTTATGGTTCACCATTTTCTGTCAAAAGAACAAATTCGTTAAAGTTATATTTAGTAGATGGCTTTCTTACCCTTATCGACCTCTGATTTGCTGTTTGAATATTTTCAGGTCTCCCCTCTGGTTTAGGTGAGCCTTGTTGTTGATCATCTCCGTTGTCATCTTCCTCCTGCAAATCAAAGGAGACAGTTAGTTCAGGATGTCCAATGTTCTTACTTTGGATCACCTCATGTAAGATTTCCTCTGCTTTGACAGTGATTTCTGAGTTTTCACAGTCCTTTTGAAGTCCTTTTATGTCTTCAATTGTCTGGTCTTCTAGAAATAGAACATTTCTTGATCTGAAAACCTTATTTGTGTGTGGGTTCCATAGCTTGTATCCAAACTTTTCATCTCCGTAGCCTAGGAATATACATTCCTCTACATGATTGTCTAGTTTTTTTCTTTCTTCCTTAGGAACATGAGCTAGTGCTCTGCACCCAAACACTCTCAAGTGTTTTAGGCTAGGCCTTTTCTTCCTCCATCTTTCTTCGGGTATTTCAAGATCAATTGCTGTAGAGGGTGACCTATTTATTAAGTAGCATGCCACACTTAAAGCTTCTGCCCAGAAGTCTTTAGGGAGTTTGGCTAACCTTAATAGGTATCTCACTTTATTCAGTAATGTTCTATTTGCCCTTTCATCCGTCCCATTATGTTGTGGTGTCCTAGGAACAGTGGTCTCGTGTCTCAAACCAATTTCTTTTATAAAATAGTTGAATTCCTTTGATGTGAATTCTCCTCAATTGTCAGATCTTAAAGCTTTAAACTTCTTTCCAGTCTCTCTTTCCACTGCTGCCAACCAGTCCTTAAATATTTGAAAAGTTTCAAACTTAGTTTGGATTGGAAAGATCCATAGTTTCCTTGTAGCATTATCAATAAAGGAAACAAAGTATTTCTTTCCACCTCTTGACTCAGTATCCAACGAGCATACATCAGTGTATACCATCAGTGTATAGCATACATCAGTGTATCCAACTAAATTCCAAGTCTGATTTGCAAAGATACTCACATATTCCTCCTTGTCAAACACATTCCCATAAATCAGGTTCATCCTTAGCTCTGGATGTGTCTCACATTAAATAGTGTGAGTCTTTTCCCAAGTGTAGTTATTGCTTCAAGTCTTCCAATGCCTTTAATTTCAGAACTTGTTTGATTTCCCATTCTAACATTCCCGTAATTCCCAGGAATATAATCTGTCAACCAATCCTTTCTAGGAGTAGCATGATAGGATGCTGCAGAATCTACTATCCAGGCAACATCTGGGATATTTGTTTGTTGTCATCAAATTTCTGTTCCGTAGACATCAAAACTAGAATTTCTTCTTCCTCTTCTACAGTAGCAGTCACTGATTCCTGTCTCTTTACCTTTAGATAATACTAGCAGTTCTTCTTGATGTGTCCCTTTCTGCTACACCAGTTACAAGATATGGTTTCCTTTTGTGCGCCACTTCCTTCAGTTTGTGGGCTAGGTGTCTGTGCTTGACTGGTAGGGACTTTAGAATTCTTCCAAGCTTTCTTTTGTCCCTTCCCCTGAATCACAGCAGCTATAGTCTCCTTTACCGTGGAGGGTGTCATTTCTTCTCTTCTTAGTCCTTCGTTTATGAGGCACTCTTTAACGACTTCCAGTTTGGGTCCTCCTTTAGGTGCTATAGCATTAAGTGAGATAACAATGGCCTCCCACGAATCTGGTAGAGTTCCAATCATCATATGTGCAAGAATTTTATCTTCTAAAATACAATCTGCCTCTGAAAGTTTATTCACTATTTCTTGAAATGTATCAAGATGTTCAGTGATGGGAGTCCCTTCTTTATCCCTTAGTCTCATCAATCTCTTGAAAAGATAACCCTTAGATTGAGTAGACTTTTGCTCAAAAATATTTTCCAGCTTCTCCCACATTTTCTTGGCATCAGTTTCCTTGGCAACATGATGATAGTTTGCACTGTCGATCCACTGCCTCACAAACCCGAGTGTTTGAATATGCTTCATGTCCCATTCTTCATCAGTATACTTCTCTGGTTTTTTGTCTCCAAACTTTACAGGTTCATACAAGAATCTGCAGTAGAGCAAATCCAACATCTTATGCTTCCTCTCCGGGTAATTATTGGACGTCAGTTTGATCATCGAGTAGGGTTCTCCAGCCATTTTCCTTTCTTGATGCAAGATAAGTTTCCTTTCTTGTTTTTCTTTGATTTCAATCTTTTCTTTTTCGATGCTGAGATCTTGGTCTTCAGGCTTGATATCCACAGGGTCAGAGACCTGCATGGGCCACCACTTTGATAAGGGATCAACTGCTCTCTGTTCTTATGATTGAATCAAAGCTCTTCGTATTACGTTATGATTTTTGCGCTTACCTCTTTGCTTTCAATTTCAGGATTTGTGGAGGACACGAGGATTTTACGTGGAACCTGAAAACCCGGAGGAAACCACGGGATCAGGTATTCACCTTGATCCAAAATCAACTTTTTCGATAAAATTACAGGCCCTGCTTACAAAATCACGTTGTTGATAAACATCTATCTTCTCTTCTTCAGGAGTCCTCTCTACAGATGGTCTCCCCTCAGATGGATGCAGGTATTTCGATGAGATTCTTCTTCTCGATTGCTTCGCAGGCCCTTGATCAGGTTGATCTTCACAGTTTTCACACACCAACTTCGTTCAGTCTTGTGCCTTTCTTATATTCCTATTAGACGGTTTACAGAGCCATTACAGGTGATGGGCTGATTGATCGGTTGGCCCATTCCTTTATTCGTTCCTCTGTTGTAGATGGACTGGATAGTAAGAGGCCTGCATATAAAAGGAATCAATCGTTAGATAATACGCCCTAGTTTATGTCTCTCTCTTACATTGAAGACTTATATGTAATTTTCTCAATACACTCAATATATATTTCATGGATTGAAGTTTCAAGAAACCATTTGGAATTACTTGTATACTCACTCTTATGTTTCTAGTTATAATGCAGATGCAAATCTCCAAAAATAAACATCTTTTAATTCATGTGATGTTGATCTTGATTTTTTATTGCTTAATTTTGAAATTAAATCTTCATTATATCACCATATTATGATGACATTTTATTCATTTAATTTCAAAATGATATCTCCATCCAAATCATAATCAAATTGTCATCTTTCTCCTTCAGAGCCGAGGTGCGACATGGTTTGATTTTGTTATGCATTTTCAATCTTCTCGTTTGTTCTGTTCTATCTCATGATTTTCATAATTGGGAATATTTTTCATGAATTTTGGTGACCGATTGATCTCGTGATGTTCGTGGAAATGCCTCTTAGATCTAAATTTATGGATTTCTCTGACTCCACTTGAGAATATGCTAAGATTATAAATTTATGATCCTGATTTGGGTGTTTTTTGATATATTATTAGAGCTTGATAGATCAGAGAAACATCAGCATTCCTTGCCTAAGAAGAAAATAATGGAGCAAGTGACCGGGAAACGAGGGGACACCTTGTTGCATGATGCAGCAAGAGCGGGGGATGTTTTGGCATTAAGGAATGTAATTGTTAAAACAAACGGAGATGAGTTGAGGGAGTTAATTTCTGAACAGAATTCAGCTGGGGAAACAGCTTTGTATGTAGCTGTTGAATATGGCAATTCTGAGGTTGTCAAGGAGATGATAAAGCACTATGACTTGATAGATGCAGGGATTAAAGCCAGGAATGGATTTGATCCTCATCACATCGCTGTTAAACAAGGAAACTTAGGTAACAGATGAAATCCAAATTTTTATATGGTATCGGAGCTCCAATGTGGGTTTTGGATTGGTTCGTACCAGTTTAGAACAAAAAACCTAGGTAGAAAAGCACATCGGGCTTAGCGACAAAATATTTCAACCTATGACTAATACTACAAAACAAGTTTGAATCGAACCAAAGTAAATTCGATTTGAGGTGGAGTGTTAAAGTAAAATGTCATATATCGGATATGAAATATAAATGTTTTAGTTTATAAAAGAAGTGATATCATTACTAATTGGTTTGATCTAAATTTTTCAATGTGATTCATTTCTCTTGTAGAATGAGCTACATGAACACTCTTTCGGTCTATTGAATACTGAATTTTTATAGTTGCCACTGTCTTTCTATGATATTGGATACACATATTGTTGCAGAAATGGTGAAGTTGCTTATGGAGGCTCATCCTGAACTTGCAATGACTGTTGATTCTACAAATTGCACAGCTTTACAAACAGCTGCGAATCAAGGGTATGTTGAGATCGTGAAGTACTTCTTGGAATATGAGAGTAGTTTGGTGAATATAACCAAAAGCAATGGAAAAACATCTCTTCATTCTGCTGCAAGAAATGGTCATTTAGCTGTTGTCAAAGAGCTTCTACAAAATGAGCCTTTATTGGTAATCAAGACAGACAACAAGGGCCAAACTCCCCTTCACATGGCTGCCAAGGGAAACAATCTCAAAGTCGTTCAGGAACTTATCAAAGCAGATCCATCTACGATCAATCTTGTTGATTCTAAGGGGAATACTGCATTACACATTGCAACCCGGAAGGGTCGTGCTCAGGTATGTAGTAATAATATAACTTATCTTGAATTCAGAAAGATGTTTAATTCGATTTATGATTCAGATAGTACAATTGTTGCTAGAGAGAAGTGAAACAAATACTCGGATCGTAAACAGATCAAAGGAAACAGCAGTGGACACAGCAGAGAAACTCGGCCACCCAGAAATAGCAGAGCTGCTCCGGGATGAAGGTGTAGTTAGTGCTGCTGCAATTCGACCGGCATCTGGGAATCAGGCACGAGAGCTGAAGCATACAGTGAGTGAAATAAAGCACGAAGTTCACAACCAGCTGCAGCATACTAGACAAACGAGGAAACGTGTACAAGGAATCGCCAAGCGTTTGAATAAAATGCATACGGAGGGGTTGAACAACGCAGTGAACTCCACAACCGTAGTTGCAGTACTAATCGCAACCGTTGCTTTCGCGGCTATTTTCACTGTTCCCGGCCAATACGTGGACGACCCAAAGAACATCCCGCCCGGACTTTCTCTCGGGGAAGCAAACATTGCGCCAAGAACACCGTTCCTAATCTTCTTCATCTTTGATGCGGTGGCTCTTTTCATATCCCTAGCTGTAGTTGTAGTACAGACATCTGTGGTGGTGATCGAAAGCGCAGCGAAGAAGCAGATGATGGCTGTGATCAATAAACTAATGTGGGTTGCTTGCATTCTTGTATCAGCTTCATTCCTCGCTCTATCCTTCGTGGTTGTCGGTGAAAAGGAAAAGTCTTTAGCGATACTCGTGACTGTAATCGGAACTGTAATAATGGCAGCAACGATAGGGACAATGTGTTATTGGGTCATCGTACATCGTATTGAAAGAAAGAACTCGAAAAGGCAGAGGAAAACATCACTCCGAACCCGCTCCAAATCTGCGTTGTCGTCGGCTTTGGAATCTGAGATCCAGAGCCCAGACTTCCAGAAGATGTACGCAATATGATTCCTTGTTGTTGCTTTTACTTATTAAACAGATACAATGAAAATGAACTTTCAAGTTTCAGCCCTTTTTAAACGGATACATCCCAATAAAGGGGAAAAACAACTCGGAGCTTTGTCACTGGAACTAATTTATCACAAATTATATTTGTGGGGTAAAAGCTGCGGTGCGTGTGAATCCAGTCAGAGCTTCAGCTTAGAAAGCGCCTCTCTCGATGGCGTCCTTGTTGGCATCGCCAAGGGCAGCGTCTTTTAGGTAAGTTTCAGCCAATTGGACTCTCTTAACGTTCTCCTGCTCCTCCACCAACATGTTGCCGTATTCCAACAGCTTTTCGAGGGTCATCTTTGGCTGGTCGAATGTGGGTGGCCCTTCTCTAGAGTTCACAAGTTTCTTTCCCACGTTCTCCACTCCAACTCCGGAGATCCACTTTCTGACTTCGTCGTCATATACTCTGGCTCTCAGAGCTCCGAAGAAATCTATGTGACAAAAATAACGCATTTTTACGGTGAACGAAAAGGGGATTTGTGTTGTAATGGAAGTTTACCTATGGATTGACCAGGGAAGGCGTCGACGATAGTGACAATGGCGGAATCAGGGACATTATCTTTCTTGAAAATACCCTTACAAACTCCAATTCTGTCCTCGCGTGTGGGTGCCCAGTAAAATTTCTCCATACGACCGTCACGAATTAGTGGGGCGTACAGTGTCGAGAAATCGTTACCGGTGACGATGATCGGTACTCTGGGGTTCTCCTCCTTGTTGTACATTCCTGGGAGCTGCACGTTTGTGGGATTATCGGCGATGTTCATCAGAGTTGCGTTAACCATCTGGTTGTTCACGGTGTACTGTGTGGTGCCTCCGAGACGACCGGCACCGGCGTCGAGATCGTTGATGAAAAGACAGCACATTTTACCCTTCTTCTTAATGATATCAGCCGCCTCCCGATACCTTTGCCGTATCAATTTCGCTGGCTCTCCGGCGTTTCCACTCTCGAGTTCTCCGGCGCTCATCATGATCGGACTGAAAATCAAAGTTGCAGTCAATTAAAACAATTACGTTTGAAAAACAAGAACCCAAATCAGATCTACGTACGTGATTCCCATCTTAGCAAAGACAAGCTCACATTGGAATGATTTCCCCTGCCCTTTTCCTCCCCAGAGACCAAGAATCAAAGGAACCTGCAGCAAGCAAAAGTGAGTATCCAAACCCAAAATCCATCATCAAACATACAAATTTAGCAAAATGAGACCTTAATGTTAGGCAAAGCCATGAAGTTCTTGGCAAGATGAATAACAAGCTTGTCCAAAAAGGCTGGAGCAATGTAGTAATCTCCGACCATGTTATCCATGTAACTGCATTACAAACTTCAACTCATTATACTTACATTGCTTCAGCAGCCAATCATGGAAAAGCTTTGATTACTTACACTCTAAGGCCTTGGCTGATATAATCGAAAGAGCTGAGAATAGCGTCGTGTGTTCCCATTCCATCTGGTGCTTGGAACAGAGAATCAACCATTCCCTTTCCCCTTGTAATATCTTGCTGATCGTCAGATACATCCGTCGCAAGACCTCCCCATTTATCTTTGTCAGTCTGTGAATCTTCATCGATTTCCTTTACCGCCATAACTTTGAAGCTCCCAGAAGAAACCCTTGACACGTACGTGGAGCACACCTTTTTTAACCCATTTCCTAGAAATGATGATGTCGGAAGCGCAGTTGCTGCTCCCAATCCATTCATCCTTATCTACAAAATGCACAGATAATGAGTAATCACGACAGCAAAAGCCAAAAAGTATGAACATCTCAAATTAACGAAGAAGTTACCGGCAAGCGATTGACAGCACCGAAACTGGAGACTGTAGAGGCCATGATTGTTGCAGTGGTGATCCGACTGCTGTTTAGCAGAATTGCAAGTTCTACTAAGGAAGATAAATAGAAAGAAGATGAGGATATCCCTTGGAATCGTAGCCACATACTTGGGGATTAGATGGTGGACACGTGGCGAATGTAGATTGAATTTGGAATTGGGTTCACGCAAGCCCAGATTGAGGTTATCACCTATTCTCTATTCTTCTCCACTTAAATTAGACATAACAAGAAATAAAATGACATGGTGAATGGCGATCGTTGGATTGAAAAAAATTATACGACTGTGATTACTTCCGGGATGTCTGGACCCGGTGACCTGTACTGATGTAGTAAATTGTATTGCTAGAAATTGCCAAGATTTTCGCATCTATTTTTTAAAAATAATAGATACTTCTAGTAGCCTTAGGATTTTTATAAAATAATTTATAATGTAATATATATGGTTTTTTTGAAGCACCATTTAAATTTTATTTATCAGTAATAATTATTAAATTTCTAGAGTAAAATGGAAAATTAGATGAGACAATATGAACAAATATGGAATATAAGATATCAATACAACTTAAATAGATGATTTGCATAGAAATCTAAGATTAAATTAAATGTAAGAGAAATAAGAACAATTAAATTTCAAAATCTCAAGTTGTAAATGTAAGACCTAAGTAAGAATCGAATATTAAGAGATGATGCATACTTTACATTTAGGATAATATATAGCATAATAAATAGAGAATTCATGAAAAATTAATATGAGCTTTCCCAACATAAAATTGGTTTGAACTTCATTATCACTATAAATTTGAGTACACTTACCTTATGGTGATGAGTGATCCTAAAAAGTTTTAGTTAAAGAAAAAAATAAAATTGTAAGAAAAGAGTATGATGAATTGTTTTTTTGTACTAAATATTGCTTCTAATATTTAACACTAAAGTAGATTCAATGTAGGTAAGAAGCAGGGTTCAATTTTCATATTTGTGTTGTCCTTCTACATGATAGATTTTAAAATTTAAAAATACATTAGATATTTCAATTTCAAGTTTTTGATGGGAAATTGAATAGTTAATAAATTAGTGTATTAAAAGTTTAGATCGTACCGATTTTGGAAAATATTTAAACAAAATACCGTTAATGTGCGTATTAGGTGGGTCGAGCCGGATCTAGCATGATTCATTTGGAAAAAAATAGATATGGAGTTTGTAAAAAAACATTAATCTTATTTTTCCGTAGTAAGAAAAGTATAAATTGTATTTTTCGTTAGGTTAATAGTTACTTTATTTTATTATTTTGATACATATTCTATACAAATCTAGTATTCTCGATACATATATTGTATATCGAAGTACTGAACTTGTCAAATATACCAACTGACTGCGTGGCACGGTCTCGCCGATTTTTCAGTTTTGGGCACGTTGGGGATGGGGACTCGGCACGACTCGCGTGGGAACGATGCCGTTTTGTGATTGTTTTTAAAGAATCAAATTTCAGCTTCTAGGTTAACAATTCCCTTCCCCCTTCCGTCAATTGCAAGTGTAGTTATTGACTTTTAGCCCCTCAATCGCCACCTGAAGACCGAAACTTTTGTCAATTAGAGTAAGATTTTAAGTGATTACAATTCTAGAGACCTCTCCCTTCATTCTCAACTGTTATCCCCGCACTCCTCTACAATTATTTGTTCTAGAGACCCACATTAATCCGTCATCCCTAAATCCGGAAATATGTTAAATTTTGTAACTTTTTTTATAGTTTTCTAAAAAAACTATCGGTTTTTTAGACTTTAGGTTTTCTTAGTTATGAACATGTGTTCTTTGTTTATTTTTATTTTTTGCATAAAAAAAAATTATGTTTTATGGTATGATTCTTAAACTTTTATATATTTCATTGTTTTATCTATTTTGCGGTATTTATTAGTATTTTATTTAATTTGAAACAAGTCAAAAGTCCGACTTTTATATTCTTGCCGAGTCATGTCGTGTCGAGTCAAGTCGCACCGAGTCGGTCAGACGAGTCAGTGCCGCATAGCCAACCGATACCGATTTTTAAAACATTAAACTAGACAAACAAAGATCTAATTACCTTGTGTGCATAAACACGACGAATAATCATTGATGAGAACTCTAGGATCGGGTACCCTGTAATGGATGAAGCCCGATAACATTTGGGCCGACTTAAATAATCAAAACGAACACTTACATCCCACTTACACCTTCAGGAAGAGCGGCCCGATGTTCAACACAGAGGACCGAAGATAACTTTAGTAAATAAAAGCGTTATCTACCAGCTGGCTCCGGGGTTCGGTCCGAACAGTTACAAAATGGTTACAGGCTCACGCGTTCCACGCTTCGGGCACTGTCACGTTTATCATGCTTCGGGCCCAATCACGCAGACCACGCATCGGTCCCAACCTCGTTTTACATCCTGCGATAACAACCTATAACAAACTTGTCAGAGGCGGTTACAGGACGTGGATTACACTCGCCGGCAACTCTATAAATACAGGGCAAGACGAAGGAAAAGACAGGACCCTTTGGACGCGGAAGAACAGGTTGTTACTCTGCCGGATTCTTCTCGCTTTCTTTACCTCGTCATTTTCATTAGCCTGTCTTGTATGAACTTTGATTTATTTTATTAGTGAGCAGGCTAAGAGCATAATCAGCTCTTAGTCGAGTGGTTTTCACCCCAATTCACGGGGTTTCCACTATATATTGCCGTGCATTCATTTTGGTTTTTAGCTTTTAATCGTCTTCCACATTTTAAAGAAATCAGAACCGAGTTCGTTTGTTGAACGAACCGGACGACTGNACCTATATGAACATACTCATCAAAGGAGTCAGCACCAACATCCATACGATAACATTCGCATGCCATCCGTGCATTTCTGAAGTGTTGATATCGAAGATCGTCCGATGGCGTCAAATCTTTCCTGAAAGTACGGATCTACATCCCGAACAGATGCAACTATACGCTCGAACAATGGTTGAGACATCTGAAACGACACTCAAATTGATCATTAGTATATGTGGGGTTAACCTAGAAGTAATCAGCCACTAATCGAGCATGTCTGATTTCTCGACCACGCTCGACATTTTGCCGCTTCTTCAACTATGCCTCAGAATCTTCTCAGACATTTCTTCCGATGCTCTTCCTCCAAAACATATTTGATTACTGGTGATATTAACTCAGGTGAGCTAAAAGAAGTTGTGAAGCCATGTAGCTCGAGTGGTATATCGGAAGGATCCATTACAAAGGAATCGTTGAATAACTCTAGTGATTGTTATTTTGTGTAAGCTTGTGCCTCTTTAAATAACAATGTAACACATTGGTTGGTGTATCGGTAGTTGAAAGGTAGGTTTCATGTGTATATTTCCGAAGGTAGTTGCACTTACATTTTTTCAAGTGTTTGCCTTTGCTTTAACTATATCCAATTATTGCTTTTATAATGTTCATAATTTCTCAACATTTATCATTTAGTATGAATATATTACTATTTAATTAAATTTAGCTACTCATAGTCGTGCAGGAGAAACACGATATACTAATATATTCTCACATATCAAAATTAAATATTGTTTTTTATGCAAAATTTGGTTACATAATACCAAGTTAAATAATCCAAACTAAATCCAAAATCAAATATCTAAACATAATACCAAGTTAAAAAATATATTACTTAAGTACGATCAATGATCATTGTCACCCATGCTAACGTTTGGTTCAGTGGAAGAGGAACTCACACGGCTATTCCAAGTTGAAAGTACCCGAGGTGATGAAAACTCCGGAACCCGGTATCCCGAATTAGTGAAGGCCAAACCATTCTGGTCGGCCCACGTGACGGAAGACGAACATAGAAGACCCAAGATCCAACAGATGGCAAGGTTTCGACAATAGGAAGATAACAAGACCCGAAGGCCCACTAGCTGAAATAGTATGCGAGCCCAATCAGTTATTGGAACCGAAGTCTAAAGTTAGACCTAACTCGATGCTCCGGGGACTGATCTTTCGGATCTGTCCAAACGGTTACAAAAGAAAAAAGAATATAGATAAGATCCAATAAATACAGAATACATGAAGTAATGTGGTCTAAAAACATATCGTAATGCTTGATGACAACAATATAGATATAAAAACATCTTTATAATGAGATTAAATATGAGCATCAACACTGCCATTTAAGATCTTAGAGCAATAATAAAAGCTAGAGAAATTTAACAATTTGTAGCAATTATCAAAACTTGAGCCGATTAAAGAGGGTCACTGATTAAAGAGCAATTCTCCATTAACTGAAAAAATTCAAACTTCATCCCAACAATCTGATTTTTCTACATTCAAGTGCAATTAATGAAAAACATAGTAGTTTTCATTCTAGTTTATCCCTTACGTACGAGAGAAAAGATTGTGCAAAATATTACAGTTAAATTTAATCATAAGCACGAGAAAAACAATTATGTACATATAAAAAGTTAATCTTACCCTTGGAGTTGGAATATGGAAGCCAAACAAATTGACATAGTTAAAGAATGACAACCTACAACAAGAACAACATCAAACCTATACTACGAACCTAGCAACACAATTATCAAACCCCAACTATTATTCTGTTACAATAATATCCAAAATACTAGAATCGATTAGAACAAAAACAAATCAATAAAAAAACACTTAAAAATATGAACAAAACATAGTTTTTTAAGAAAAAAACCTGAAAGAAACCACATACATAAAAGTTTCTATACCTTAGGCACAATAATAAACAATGTAAACCTCCATTCTTTAGAAATTTTTAGAAGAAGTTTCACCTCTGTCTGCGTAAAGTTTCAAAGAGAGAAATAATTTTAAAAAAAAGAATTTGAAGAGTAGAAAGGATAAAGCATTCCTCATTCATGGGCGCCCAGTCTGACTGGGCGGCCAAGTGTCCTGGCGGACAACGATATATTGTTGTACGTCATTTTAATTTTATGTGACATATCTTTCCTTATTTCTTCTCTACGGACACTAACTTTCCTTACCTCTTTCCTAAATTATTTGTTCTTCGCAGTGGCTCAAGATAGCAAAACGACTCATCTTCTTCTCAATCCCATTGTGTGTCGGGTATCTTTTGCTCTGATCTCAATGAGTCTTGCCTAAAACTGTCCATATTTTTGAGATTATTTGCGTTTTTTCTTGTGCAAATTATAAACTGGGTATTTGTTCTTCTTTTTCCCCATATTTCGTCGATCTATCTAGGGTTTTTGCTTCATTGTTTTTGTGTTACTATATTTTAGGATTTGGGTTATTGGATCTACGGCGTTTTTTTGTTGGTTGGTTATGCTTTTTTTGTTATATTTGACTTTTGCTTTAAACTTTAGTGTTTTCCTGTAAATTTTACACATAATTCCCGTTTCATATATGTTGTAATTTCTATTAACTTGTGAGTTTAAAGTAAAACAAATTCATACATCTTTTGTTGCAGTTTTTTTATCCATTCTCTTTATTAATCTCAAATAGCTTATTTATGTTTGTTTCTGGTATCCTATTGATTTGTGTTATTTTCTTTAGTTTATATGGTCTAATGAATGTATTTGGTACCAATTGTTCACTTTCAGAATAACTTATATTGTAAAATAAATATGTGATTCTTTTGATGTTGATATAATAAGCTACCCAATTTGATAAAATCTTCTTAACATGTACTATATATTAAATGTCGACTTCCCAAAGATGGACAGAAGGCGAAGTCGAACTATTGTGTTCGGCATGGTTGAACACATATGTCGACCCAGTGATTGGAAATTCACAAAACATGAGTTCATTTTGGAAGGTTGTGACTATTTATTATTGCGATGCCATTACATTGGGTGGAAAAATAGCAAGGATTAGAGATTCTGAAACATTGAGAAAGAAATGGCGTATGCTTAGTAAAGATGTACAATTATTTTGTGGAAAATATGAAAGGATTGTTCGTGCTCATCCTAGTGGTTTCAACAATTACGATTATATTTACAAGGCATCGGAAACATATCATTCATAGATTGGAAAGACGTTTACTTATATCAAAGCCTAGAAAATATTATGAGATCAACCCAAGTGGATGGCGGTACAATTGCTTCCATGTTTGTTTTGCAATTAATATTTAATTTGATATTTCTTATGTTAAGTTATTTTCAAATAGGTTATTGATTGTGGGATAGCACGAAATGAAAATCAACGCAAATTGGTAGTGGAGTGGGGATTGCATCCTCAATTCCAACCCCAAATGTGCCTTTTGAAAGTGAGTCTACTCCTCAAGCTCAAGAACATCCCATCGAAAGAAATAAAGCAAAGCGAAAAACAAACGGAACAAAGTAGCTCAAATGGAATTTCAAGCGAGAAGAAAGAAATCCTATTATCGTATGAAAACAAGTTAACCCATCATACTTCAAAGTTAGATAGACAAAATTAGCTCTTTGCCCATCACATTGCGATCTCATCCGCACGTGAGATGAGAAAATTGCTTGAGGTGGATACTAACAAGTTCGACTAGACACAAATACGGTTCTACAATAATGCATTTAGTAAAGTAGTTTCATCATGGGGTACTAAGCTGAACTCCTCGACATCCCAATCTAACATCAACTTAAGAGATGATGATATGTGACTTTAGTGTTGGTAGAACTTCTATGTTATTTTGGATATATTGTTTATGTGGTAGTTGTTCTATATAAGTTCTTTGAAATAAATTTCTCATTGTTTATTCTATTGACGTTGCTTTGGACTCATAGTTGTTTTACCTTTGGCGCATGTTTATGTTTATGAATATACAATGTAATAATCGAATTTTTTAGAGCAAGTTTGAACCGGAACAATGCAAATTCGACTTGAGATGAGTATTAAAAGGAAATATTTTATACCTTTTGCAATTCTCATAACTTCAATTCTAATTTCCCAATACTTGTTTTTATGTGTCTCAAGGGCAAGGAATAAGAACAAGTATGATGTCCAGTTTGCAATGATGAATTCCAGAATAGTCACAAGCTTATGGAGCTTCCTTGCAAACATTTCTACCATTCTCATAGTATAATTCTATGGCTTCAAGTTAAAAATACATGTCATGTGTGTACATTCAAGGTTTTTGAAAATAATAGAAACAAAATCTTTTATGATGTTAATGACGTAGAATATGAAAAATGGAATTGCATAAATACTATTTCGAGCTTTGAACTCATTGTTGTTTTACCTTTGGTTCCTGCTTATGTTAATGAATATACAATGTAATAATTGAAGACTACAACTCAAATGTGATCATAAATGAGAACAACAACTTTTGTACATAGTGTACATCAAACCCATGTGAATGATTTATTAGTGACCTACTCATCCATTCAACTACCAATACATCACATGTCTACAACAACTCTTCTACCCAACAACCAAACCTAAACGTGCACACAACTACCCTTTCAACTACCGCTATTACGTTTTAGTATTTAAGAGTATCATTTTTTCCTCAAAATTCATCACAACTTCTTTGCAACAACATGGATCCTACTGATATACCCGCCGGACTATTTAGCTTCAACAATGTTCCAGATTTGATATCACCCGCAATCTATTATGTCTTCGAGGACGAGCAACATGAAAACTCATCAAACAAAACACCAAGGCGAACGCGGTCGGGAGATTGGCCACGGTCGACTAGTGGCGGATTACTTCTGTAGTAACCCAACTTACACTGATTCTCAATTTCAACGCATTTTCAGAATGTCTCGATCGTTGTTCGAGGGTGTAGTTGCAGGTGTTTTAGCGGTAAATCCTTATTTTCAAGAAACATATGATGCTACTGGACGTTCATTTTTATCCACACTTCAGAAGTGCACATCCACTGAGAATGTTAGAATATGGAGGTTGTGCCAATGCCAACGATGAATATGTACGAATCGGTGAAACCACTACTCTTAAGTGTCTTAGAAATTTTGTATCTGCAATTCGTACCACGTTCAAGGATAGGTATATGAGACGTCCGACAGCCGAGGACGTTCAAAAACTGTTGCATTGGGGAGAAGAGCGTGGCTTCCCGGGAATGCTTGGAAGTGTAGATTGCATGCATTGGAGGTGGAAAAATTGTCCAGTAGCTTGGAAGGGTCAATGCGCTCGTGATGATAAAGGTTTCCCAACAATAGTACTAGAGGTGGTTGCTTCTATTGATACATAGATCTGACATTCATTTTTCGGAACACCTGGGGCTAATAATGACCTTAATGTTTTGAGTCACTCAATGTTATTTGAAGAATTACACAAAGGAAGAGCACCGAGAGTTCATTTCTATGTGAATGGTAATAATTACAATATGATCTATTACTTGGCTGACAGTATCTATCCGGAATGGGCGTTGTTTGTCAAAACAATCACTCTCCCTCAAACGGAGAAAGCTCGTCTATTTGTTGTTTGACAAGAGAGTGTGCATAAGGATGTAGAGCGAACATTTGGAGTTCTTCAAGCTAGATTTGGAATTATTACCAACTCAAGTCGCATTTGGGATCAAAAAACTCTAGCTGATATCATGTACGCATGCATTATATTGCACAACATGATTGTCGAAGAACGTGGTCATATTCTTACTCCGGATCCAATAGAGTTTGAACAAGAGGAGGCCACCAAAACATCAGACAATAATCTTGAACAAGCTAATGTAGCATTTCAATCGTATCTTGCACGTTCAATCAGCTTGAGGGAGGTTAGAGCTCATCGGCGTTTTAAAGATGATTTAGTCTAGTGGACTCATGTTCGTACTATGTGATGCTATATATTTTAATTTAAATAATGATACTTGAACTACTTTTTTTATCGGTATTAATATTGATCTAAAAATTATTTGTCTAATTGATAATATATAATATTCATATCTTAATGAAACATTATTATTAAAATAATATAAACATAAAAATTGAAAATTGAAGTGTTCGGATAAGGTTGTAGGAATGAAATGAAATTTATTAATCAAAATATTTGTTTAAAAATTCAGGAAAGAGAAAAATGATGTGGAGATAGAGAAAGATGATGTAGAATAATAAAGTTAACTTTCCGTGCGCCATGAATGAGGAAGGCCTAAGGCTATATGTAACTTTTTCCGCGTCCAAAACAATTTCTGCCGTATAAATTTCTCTACACATCAGCATTCTCTTACATCCACATCATATTCTCTTTCTACTTCTAAAAATTCACACTCATCTACATCATTTTTTATTTCTCTTTCATCCACATCATCTTATCTCTTCAAATTTAATTTTATCTTTCTATCTCATCAAATTTATCTATTTACTATTCAATTTATCAATAAATATTATATTTTAATTATAATAGTTTAATTTCAATAATCTCGACGTTTAAACATTATTTATTAATTTGCATCATTGTATGTATTATGTTTCATTATTTTTGTCCGAACTTATACGAATATTTTTTTTTCTGGGTTGGGTTCCGGTCGAAATACCGATATAGCCCGATTTTTATGGTACAATAAATATATCGAAAGATATGAAAACATTGCAAATTTATCAAATTATTCTTTCGATTGCATTTCTTTTTTTGATTCGTATTATGTTTTTATTATCGATATTTCAAAATTTTTGAATTTTAAATCAAATCATATATTTTAATTATCAAATAAAATAATAATCTATAAAAATAATGTTTAAATATGATATATATATTAAATAATATAATAATAAAATTATTTTTAAAAAAATAAAATGCATGTCCACGGACAAGGGGTGCCCAAGCTTTTGTCCACAGACAGTATTTTCCTCTACTGATATCAGAGGACAAGCCCGTATTTCCATACGGGCTTGTCCGCCGATACACACAGCCTAATGGAACACTCTCTCTTAGGACACTAGCAAAGGACGTACACGTTGGCGGACAAAACAAATGACCTGGCAATTTATATCGTTGGACGAACTTATTTTGACGAAAAGTTGGGCATCCAATCAGACTAGGCGCCCAACGATAAGGATGACCTTGTACGAAGGTTCCTAAAAGTAAATTCAATTTTGTCAGGGGGAAAGAGAGATTATTTGGTCTTCCTTCCACGAAAATTAAAACCAATTTTTGTTTTGAATCTAATTTCTCTATGTCGATTGAGGATTTTACATTTGGGATTATATTAAATGTTCAATTTTTTATTTTTTATTTATTAAATAATAGTTTACTTAACAATTTAAGATGAGTCCAAAATATTACTCATACACTCTGTCGAGTCGATCAATCAAGTCCGTGACACATAAAGAGCACCAATGTGGAATTTAATTTCCATAAAATGAGTGTTAAATATAAGAATATATACAATCTTAATAAAAGATAATGAAAAACCGTTTATTAGTATAAAATAATACAACCAAAATCATTATTACAATAAATTATGAAATATTGTTTATTAATTACATAATATTGAAAATGTTCCGTAGTATTACATTGAAATACCAAAAGAACCTGCAACGACTAGATTGGATGATCAACGAATAGGCCAACCTTGTTAAAAATTCAATAGGATTTATACGGTTGATTAAAAATTAGGCTGTGGTTTCGTTGTACGCAGGCCGTGAGCTTAAGCCCGATTGACTTTCTAAAATTAAGGTGTTGTACGGTACCGTACCATACCACCGCCCTAGTCTTACGGCGGAGATACTTCGGCCGCCTCTGCATTCATTATCTGAAAAGATTAGTAGTCGGTAGAAACTAGAAACTGCATATCTAGCCGGTTTTCCAGCCAAAGTCGAAATAAAAACAACAAATGAATGTATCCATCCAATAAACCGGACATATGAAAGAAAATGAGTACAAAATTTACAATATAATCTCAGTCAACAGCCTTTCCCATGTTCACGTGCATATTCTCCGATGGAGTCAGATTCAAATCCAGACACAAAACCCTCCTCGCATTCCAATTCTTGTTATTCACCAACGGCAACCTTAGCGATTTTTCATCAACAATATTCACGACAGTTTCCCTGTGCCGCCGCATATGGCCACCAAGTGCCTGCCCTAAAGCAAACTCAAGCCCACAAACTGAGCACTCATGTGTCTTTGGTTTTAGTGGCGATTGAGGCTGTTCTGCGCTCAATCTTGCCTTCTTATGGCTTGCCCTGTGACCCCCAAGTGCCTGAAACGAAGAAAACTCTCGGTTACATGTCTTGCATGTGAACACACGGCCGGAGTCATCCCCTTGACGGGATAATAACATCAAGTATCCAGCCATCATAGCAACATCATCGTCCCTAACCCTCTTCATCGCCATGCTCATTACTCAGAGAAAATGAAAGAAGTTATGTGCACACAGACAACCAGATTAGAATATATAAATGTACAGGTTTATGAACACATGTATAGGCATTAGAAGTCATAAAGTAGCTGCATATATTTTATTACAAGCTGGAGAGATTGACTGAATACAAGTCCACGGAATATTGTGACTTATCTTTGGGAATGGGTAAACATTCAGCCTAAACGCTTCTCCTTGTTTACACTTGACGAATGTAGCTCAGGCTACAACTACTACTACCACAAATTTCGCTATGGGATTGTCGATTTTTCCAATCAATTAACGAGTACCAACTATGCAAAAATGATATCTTTGTTGTTTGCTGACCACAAATTGAAAAAGTCAACATCTCTTTTAGAGTTGCCTCCTGATACACGAAGTTATTTCTAAGTCAAATATTAAAATAATATGGTACTTGTTCAATAAAGAGTAAGGGGGGATTAACCTTGATCTCAAGACAGACAAAATTGCAGTAGTTTCGTCAGTGATGGCATGAGCATGACAATGAGAGGGAGGTTGCAAATTCTAGCAAGCCAGTAAACGTAATAAAGCGTGCGTTCACTCGTTGAGTGGAAAAAGAAAACTCTTTTATCAAGAAACACTTCTTCTAGAAGTCCTGACCCGAGCCGAGGCGGCGTTCGTCGTTCACACTCGTCTGGCCTGACTGACTAACTCGACTAGACTTGTAAAAGGGAATTTTTGGTTCATACTTGAGAACTTTAAAATGCATGTGCTGAATAGAAGCCTAGTGGAAAAACTGTTTCAATTTCATTCACTCAAAGCTTCAAAGAAGGGAAGTTAGGCGCAAGTCATACCAAACAGTACCCGACCCGAATACTAATCAGCCCACAAATCGGACTAATCTCAACGCAGCATTTCATCATTTTCAGGAGAAGACGCATCTTGGGGATTCTGTTTATGAAATTTCTGCTTGAACGAATCTTGTCCCTGGATCCAAGCCACATGCGCCTGCCAATCAGAATGAAACAATTAATAAAAAGAGAATTAGACGATGAAAACGCGGAAAATTGACAATCACCTGGAGTGCTGCTGCCCAGGCGATGAGGAACGAAGCGATCCATAATTTTTTATCTTTGAGAAGGTTCCGGATTTCTGGTTTTCTCCTTTCCATTTGGCGGCGCCGGTTACCGGATTGTCTAGGAACCGGAATAATGGATTCAAGCTTTGACTTCTTGCTAGCGATCTTGGGCAATTTGGGTGTAAGATATTGATAGAGAAGGCCCAACTAAATTCAAATCAAAGCTTCTGGCCCGTTAAGGACGCAGAGATACCTCAACCTCCGAATGTATTAGATTATTATTTTTAACATATATAATTACTATCTTTATATAATATAATTTTTAAAAATATATATCTGCAAAAGTTATTTCACAAAATCTAAATATATACAAGTAAACTCGTTAATAGATCTTAATCGCACAAACAAAAAATTGGTTGACAAATGGGTAGACAATTTATGCAATAGTTCAAATACGGAAGAAATAATGAATACTCAACTTGTAAGAGAATGAGATATTTTCTTAATTTTGAAATTGCACTATGGATTTTAGTTACCTATGGATTTTCCTTCTGGATTTCAAATTTCAAACATAAAAATCTCATTTTTCATATGACGATAGATTAATTACTAGTGATCCTCATAATAAACAAATTTAATCTTATGAAAATCATATTTTCCACACTAACAAACTAGTACAAAAAGGTTCGACTATTCAATCTAGCCAATATAAGGTATTTTCATATCCATGTTTTTATAACCATGATTCCAATAATAGTTTTAATGTGATTCCGGTCCACCATTTCAATTTGCGGGTGATATGGTCCGGTTCAGACATCATTCATTCCCACGAATCCCGGCCCACACGCTTTGGGTGCAATCCAGGTGCATGTCACCATCATCTTTCCAACTCATGCTTCATGTGCCTGCCTCAACTCTCTTTCGTCTTCTTTTTCTTTTCCTTTGCTTTTTTTTTAGTGTTTTAAATTTCCCGTATACCGTAAATTTCGGACTTACCGGATTCGGTCGGTATTTTGCCAAAATAATGGCCGATACTGGTTTTTCGGATCGGGTCAGATTTTTTCGGGTCGGATTTTATATTAAAAAAATAAAATATGAATTTTTATAACTTAATTTATTTTAATATTCCGATACATATCTGATATACCAAAAATGTATCCGTTATACCGATTCAATGAGTTTGTCCGGTATATCGGTCGGTACCGGTTTTTAAAACATTGTTTTTTTTAGAAAATGAATTCTATGGTGACATTCAGTTTACAATATTATACAGTTAGTGTGATAATTTAATAGTATATAACTCCTTAAACATATAAATACATATCAAGTGATAACTTTAATATAGTAGTATAACATTAGTGGAATATGGATCACAAATTGGAGATTTAAATTATGATGAAAATAAATTAATTTCAAAAAATATAATTTAAGTTTAATTATGTTAAGTTACGTTGAAAAATATAAAAATGTTTATCTATGACCAACGTCTGATTATTTAAACAAAAAAAATGTGAAGAGGAAAATTTATACATATGTGTGATGAAATAAAATGAAAAATAATTGAAGAAACCAAGTAAAAAGAAATCAGTATTCTTTATTGAGCGACGGCGAGGGGCGGCGCGTATGGTATACTTTTCTGTTTAGGAATGGCAAGCATCGCCGTATGGTCGATAAAATCCTTAAGTTCCACCACCGTCTGCAAAATAGTTTTCAGATCATCGACGCACGCGAACCGACAATTCCCAGTTCTCCTCACGGCGTATACATAGAAAGTTAAACACCCTTTTCTGAACTTAAATCTCGCAATTTCACTCCCTGTCAAGCCTCTGATCAGCTTCTTGTTCACTTCTCCAAGGGCGATCTCAACCGGCCAAAATCGCTCCACCGCCGCCCTCATTGCCTCCGACTCGAACACAAAAACGACTACCTTAGAAGTCTTTGTACCCAAACCCAGAGTGAGCGTATGCCAGGCTTTATGAGCCAGAATGGTGAAGTTGGTCGGAATGAATGCGGAGGTAGAGAGGAATGCTGATTCATTGGATGGAAGCGAAATAAGGCGGAGTAACTCCGGAGCCCGCGCCCGCCGCACTGTGAATGACTTTACGATGAATTGGCCGCCGAATCGGAGGCCCTTTACATCGGAAGGCGTCTTGAAGGCTAAATCTGAAGCCGGTCTCGATGACTTTCCGTTCGATTGCTGGAATTTTTGCTTCTTTTTGTTGTTGTCGAGCTTCTTCTGGTTCTCAGCCATAGTGGGTTTGGAAGATTATCAGGTGCTCGATCGATGATGAGGGGGTATTGATGATGAGGTGAGCTGTGTCTGTCTCATCACTCATCTAATTAATTTTGATTTATTTCTTTCTGTAATATCATTAATCAACGAAAATTGGGTACTTTTTTTAGATTTAAGTACATAATATTCTACGATTACTATACTAAAGTTTTTTGTTAAATATTTAAGAGAAATGATGAGATTACACCAACTTAAAATAGTGGTAAAGAAGACTCTCAATGTTTGTTTGTAAATTGTATCTTTACCACTTAAAAATTCAAACGATTTAAAATAATTTTCAAATGAGAAATAAAACGTGTATGGAAAACATATGAGAAAGAGAAAGAAACCATGGTACTTAGGAGAACCACTCAACCAATGAATTCTTACCAGCATAAGGTTAAAGGTAATAATAGAAACATGCTAGTAAACATAAAACAATTTACAAAAAGAGAGCGAATACATCCTAAAATCTCATCTGTAAAGTGAAGTCGAAATTCTAACCCTATGAGAAAGTATTTATAAAATAAAAAATGATGTCATTGGTTCTCGTATTTTGATTGTTTTGGCAAATTTAATCCTCAAAATTTATTTGTGGTGTTTTCAATCCCTAAACTTTGGATAATTTACACTATTCATTCTCATACTTTTAGATATTTGGCAAAATCTGTTCTCAAAGTTCATATTTAATCCTCAAAATTAAATAGAACAAAATCGATCCTTATAGTTTACACGCAATGGAAAATTGCTCCCCTTAGTTTTTATAGAATGTGAAAATGACACCATTGATCCTCGTACTTTGATGGTTTTGGCAAATTTAATCCTCGGAGTTTATTTGTGGCGTTTTCAGTCCCTGAATTTTGGATAATTTCTATTATTCATCCTCGTAGTTTTGGACATTTGGCAAAATCGGTCCTCAAAGTTCATATTTAGTCCCCAAAATTAAATCGAACAAAATCCGTCCTTATAGTTTACACGCAGTGGCAAAATTGGTCCTGTAGTTTTTAAAAATTAGCAAAATTGGTGCTTCTAAGCTATGTTAAACGAACTCTTCTTTGCGGACGCCTAATCCGAGTCGGACTCTTCCCGGACACTGACTCTCCTCTAACACTTGTTTGACACGAGTCTGTTTTTATATTTAAATTTATTATTATTTATTTTGAAATAGTTATGATTTAAAATTATTATATTTATATATATTAATAAAATTCGTTAATGTTTAAAAATTGGTGATATATCGGTATTATTGAGATATAATATAGTCTATACCAATTATTTCGGTATTTTACCGGTTTTAAAAATTAATTATCATATATATTTGTGATTATAATTTATTATTTTGTATAATATAATTAGATAAATCATAATTTTATTTATTGTTAATTATTAATATAAGTTAACCACACATGTTTTATTTATTTTATATTTTAATTAAAAATAATTGATAATATTAGCGAGTCGGGCTCTTTAACAAATCCGAGTCCCCGAGTCCGAGTCTCTGAGTCCCCGTGGCGCCGTGGCGGTGTCGGTTTAACATAGCTTCTAAGTTATATGTTCATTCACGTTAATTCTAGAATTCTGTCTATATGTTTCTTTCGGCTTCAATTCAATAACCATGTCTACGCATTTCTATCGGCTTCCTTGCTTGCTCCGGCAAAACCGCGAGTTTAGGTCATCTTATTCGATTTTTGGGTTGCGACTATCTTTTTCAGAAGGGTTTCAATCGGTTTGTGATCTCAATCCGAGAAGCATTTTCAATCGCTTGGTGATGTTGATCTGAGAATAGACCAAATTTGCCAAAGTTATTAAATTACGATGACCAAATATGTCATTATCAAAGTTCAAGGACTTCATTTGCACAAATTACAAATTTCGGAGATTAAATTTGCCACACATACAACTTGGGGGATCAGTTTTGCCAGATATAAAATATATTAACTTAATTTACCATAATTGTAAAAGTATAAGAACTAAAATTGCAATAACTAGGAAATTACGAGAACCAAGTTAGTCTAGACCTAACTAGCAAGAACGGGCCTTGACTCTCATTTCGATGTACTACCTTAAAAGTATGCTTTCATGATCGAGTTGGGCACAAACACTCTCAAGTTGCCATGGATATGCCCAGGTCGGTTCATCGCCCTAGGGTTGGGATTCTACGAACAAGTTGAAACTAAAAAATTCCTTCCATGCCCCTATCTGATTTATATCGGATCACGTGCAATTCACCAATAAGCATGCCCGCGATAGTTTACTCATGCAGGGCTCAATCTAAGCAACATATGTTCTCCTGACCCCAAACCTGGAGATAGGACGGAGCTGCTCCATGGTCCCAATAACCTCATTTGACAAGGGGAAGAAAAGCATGGTGGAAGAACCCACTCCCTCTTGGAGCGTGACCAAGAAGTCTAGACACTCTACGGCTGTAAATTTGATAAAGCTTTGATCATCTACGAGCCAGCCCGTACTACAGAGCCCGGCTTACTCTATGATCCGTTCAGGTGTTCATGGGAAATTGAGGGTGAAGTAGGAACTTTCTTTAGTACGGGCAGTACAGTGAGAACTGTCTCGTAGAAGGAGAAATATTTTGACGAGTTCTTGCATTCCATTGAGAAGGAACCTTGGAAACTGAAGCTGGATGCCCCAACTTTGGAACGGGTTCCCTTGTTCCTGGACGACATGACATGGGTAACGATTTTAGCAGTATTGCCAACTTCTCAATCGGTCATTATATTAACATCAATCCTTCTTTGTCCACAAGCGCTCCATAAAGATGAGGTAATGGCAATTGTCATTTACCATGCTCAAATTGCCCTTTGGTTTCTAAAGAAGCCCAATAGTAACTTGATTTTGCCCAAAAACAATTTAAGATTAAGCATGAGGAGCTCATTTCAATCAGTCCAGAGCGAGAGCAATTGAACGAGCATATTGGTTTTAGTAGGGACCTCCATCTCCATCTCGACAGAACAAGTGGTTGGACTCACAAAAGAGTGTGACTTAGCCCAAGCCGATCTTGCTTCGTTTTCCACGAAGAGAGTCGAACAAGATGTTCAAATAAAAAGCTGACTTAAGAAGTTACTCAACTACAACAATATGGAGTAAAGAAGGATGAGATGCATAGGCACCCAAGATAGACAAGAGATGAACACGGTTCGAGAGAGTCTTTTGGATTTTGCTTGATCCCCTTCAGTTTACCCTATCTGACGTAGTGTATGGGGTTGGCTTATCCGCTACTTGGACGTCCCCGATGTTAAGTGTGGAGATCGGTATTGGTATCGATCGGTCACACTTGGATGATGATCGGTCATGTGACCGATCTGGCACACACGGAAGATGAGATGGTCCGTATTGGTACCGATCGGTAGAGGACCGAAGTACGCAATACTGAATGTAACAAAGAGGACCGAAGCAATCGGTAGAGGACCGAAGCATGTGATCCGAAGATATGAGATGGAGGCAATCGGTCCAGGACCGAACTGAGATATGGTGGGGCCCACTAGTCAAAGATATCGACAGTTATGGAAAGAGATATTGAAGGAAATAATATCATATCAAATCAGTATATATGGACGCATATATATGATTTGATTATGAATAATCATATATGGAAATATGATCAAATATTAGGAATATTTGTTTGTTACCTTAATATCTCAACCACCTCATCTATATAAAGGGGTCTTAGGGTTCATTGTTATNAAGGTCTCCTCCGCCAGAGCAAGAAAGAGGCCAACACGGTCGTGAGAACCGTGGTCAGGGCCGAAGAAGAAGATGGCGGGGCCGTGGCGGCAGAGCCCCGCAGAATGAGGGTGGGAGACAGGAGCATGCTGCTCCCCCACCTGCCGAAACTGGTGCCCAGCCTCCTCGAAATGAGGCGGCACCTAGAGAAGTGGCCGGATATATTTATGTTATCTCCGGCGGATTGAGAATAAATGAATCGGTTCCGGGACCGAAAGACAACTGTGCACGGAGACTCTGCTGAGAGCTCCGAATATGTGGCGCTGGTAAAGTATGATCCCATGGAACAGTCCTCCTTCTTCACAGAGGACATTACTTTCACCCCGGCTGATCGGGAAGGGATCATGGATCCATGTGACGATCCCCTCACCATTACTGGGATCATCGGAAATCGACGGGTCCACAGAATTTTAGTGGACACTGGGGCTTCGTGCAATCTGATGAAGCACGAGGTCGCTGAAATGTTGGGAGCTGCTGCTCACGATCTCCCGATCGCCAACATAACTCTTTGGTCGTTCGACCAAAGGAGCGTTATTCCGTGCGGGAAGATGTTGTTTCCCGTTACCCTTGGAGAACCATCCAAGGACCGTTCTGAGGACTTGGAATTCATTATCGTTGAAGTCGACTTGGCTTACAACGCTATTATCGGACGGACCGACCTGAGTAAGTTGAGGCGGTCCCTTCTACTTATCACATGATGCTCAAGTTCCCCTCTATTCATGGAGTTATTTCTGTTAAGGGGGATCAGAAGGTAGCTAGACAATGCTACATGAGCTCGTGCCGAACGTTTGCACCGATTAAGAGGGCCCGGGTGGATTTGCTGGAAGAGCTGCCGCACCCGAGGCAAGCAATGGAACCCTTAGGGTTCAAATTGATTAATCTGGTTGAGGATGACTCAACCAAGACAACTCGCATCGGGGCTCATCTAGCCCCTGACTTTGAAAAAGAACTAATCAATCTGCTGAGGAGCCACGTGGATATATTTGCTTGGACCCCGGATGATGTTCCGGGGATTGACCGATCTGATAGTGAACATCGGATCAATATTGAGCCTGGAACGAAGCCTGTTAGGCAGAAAAGGAGACGCTATTCTCCGGAGAAGATCGAGATCATCCGGGCTGAAGTGAATAAGCTGCTACGGTCGGGATTTATCAGAGAAATCCACTATACTGAATGGGTGGCAAACCCAGTGGTGGTTTCCAAACCGGACGGGAAATGGCGAATGTGCATCGATTTTACCGATGTGAACAAAAGCTGTGAGTCAGACCCTTTCCCGTTGACGCACATCAACCGACTGGTGGATGATGTTTCTGGTAGCACCATGATGAGTACCATGGATGCTTATTCTGGGTATCACCATATCTTCTTAGCTGAGGAAGATCAGAATAAATCATCATTCATGACCGAAGATGGGGTTTTCTGTTATGTGGTTATGCCCTTCGGTCTCAAAAATGTTGAGGCAACATACCAAAGGTTGATCAACAAAATCTTTAGAGAGTTGATTGACCATATGATGGAAGTGTATGTTGACGATATGATTGTAAAATCTATGAATGATGAAGACCATCTTTCTTATTTGTCTCGTTGTTTCGAAGTATGCTGAAAATATAAGCTCAAACTAAATCCAAACAAGTGCTGCTTCGGGATCCGAAGTGGAAAATTCTTAGGATATTATGTTTCAGAGAAATGCATAGAGGTTAACCCTGAGAAGGTGCTAGCTATCATTGATATGCAACCTCCGAGAAATAAAAGAGAATTTCAAAGGCTTACTGGCCGACTAGCCGCGCTGAGCAGGTTTATTTCGAAATCCACAGACCGGACCTTACCTTTTTTCAGAGTGCTAAGAAAAGCAAGCCATATGGATTGGACCGAAGAATGCGATCGGGCCTTCTCCGAGCTAAAGGCTTATTTAAGCACTCCCCGGTGATGGTAAGTCCAACTTGTGATGAACCTTTGGGGTTATATCTTGCGGTGTCCGAAGTTGCCGTCAGCGCAGCTATGGTGACCATACGAGATGACATTTATAGACATGTTTATTATGTCAGTCATTCTCTAGTATCTGCTGAAACTAGGTATTCCACCTTGGAGAAATTCATGCTAGCTTTGAAGAAAGCTGTATCCAAGTTGAAGCATTATTTCGAAGGCCGAACGGTCTATGTTTATACGGATCAGCCTCTGAAAATACTCCTTAAACAGAAGGATTTGAATGAGAGATTGGCAAAATGGGCTATCAAACTTAGCGCTATGTATCTGGAATTCATGCCCCGAAGGGCGATCAAAACTCAGGTTCTAGCCGATTTTGTGGTTGAAATGACCCGATCGGCCATTTATCTTAACCAAGAGGATGATCGATGGACGATCCACGGAGATGGATCAACCTTCGGGGGAAGAAGAGCGGGCATTACCCTGACAACGGTACAAGGTGATCTTATTCATTCCGCAGTCAAATTTTCCTTTGCTGGAACAAATAATGTGGTAGAATATGAGGCAGTATTGTCAGGAATGACATTGGCTCGAAATATGGGAGTTAGCAGAGTGCGAATGTTCTCAGACTCGAAGTTAGTAGTGGAACAATTCGCATGGAGATTTAAGACTCACGATCCGATGATGAGGTTGTATTGCGCTAAAGTTCTGGAGTTATCCAAGAAGTTTAGTGAGTTCTCTCTTGACCATGTGCCACGAGAACAAAACAAGGTTGCCGATGCACTCGCCAGATTGGCTTCGAGCATACCCGACATAGAGCTGAGCACTATTCGGTCCACGTTCAGGACCGACCTTCGGTCGAGATTCCAGTGACCGAACTATCTATTGAAGAGATCGGGGCTCTATGCCATGAACTCCAGGGTTTGAATATTGATGCTACTGAATCCCCAGGAGAACCCAATTGGATAGACTCCTTTATTAAATACATCTCATACGGATATCTCCCTGAAGATAAGTCTGAAGCCAGGAAAATAAAGGTCCGGGCTAAGAGATTCACCTTAGTCGACGGGCGCTTGTTTAAAAAGAGTTTTGAGGGCCCGCTTCTGCGATGTTTATCTCCTATTGAGGCCGAAGCCGTCATGATTTATGTTCATGAAGGGATATGCGGCATCCATTCAGGGGCCCGATCTTTATACAACCGCATTATTAGAGCAGGTATTTTTGGCCAAAATTGCTTGCCGATGCCAAGCAATATACCAAACGTTGTGTCATATGCCAGTATCATGCTCCACTCCCGCAATTGCTTGGGGCTCCCCTATCGATTACCCCGTTGCCTTGTCCGTTTGACATATGGGGGATCGATATCCTCGGACCTTTTCCTCGGTCCATAGAGCAAAGGAAATTCTGTATTGTAGCGGTGGAATATTACTCGAAATGGATTGAAGCAGAAGCAGTAGCTATCATCTCGGAGAAAGTGGTCAAGCACTTTATATGGCAAAATATTGTGAGCCGCTTCGGGGTTCCCCGAGCGCTCGTATCTGATAATGGGACTCAGTTCCGCGGAAAGAGCATACGGGATCTATGCACCAAGTTGGGCATCACCCAACATTTCTCATCGGTGGCTCATCCCCAAACTAACGGACTTACGGAGGTATCTAACAAGGTTATCTTGAAAGGATTGAAAACCAAGTTAGAAGATTTTGGAAAGAAATGGCCCGAACACATCTATGAGGTCCTATGGGCGTACCGAATTACACCTCGTTCAACAACCCAGGAATCACCTTTCTCATTGGTGTATGGGACCGAAGCTGTTAGCCCGGTGGAGGTTGCCATCCGATCACCTCGGATATCTCAATAGGATGAGCATATGAACGGTGAAAGGAGATTATTGGACCTCGAGATGATCGAAGAAAAAAGAGATGCAATTTATGCACGGATGCGTGCTTACCAGCGGAATATAGAACGGGCCCATAACAAACGAGTCCTCCCAAGGGAATTCTTTGAAGGCGATCTCGTCCTCAGAAGCATTAAGGTGCAGAGGAACGTTGGAAAGCTGGACAGAAATTGGNCTCATATCTGACAATGGGACTCAGTTCCGAGGAAGAAGCATACGAGATTTATGCACCAAATTGGGCATCATCCAGCATTTCTCATCAGTAGCCCATCCCCAGACCAATGGACTTACGGAGGTATCTAACAAAGTTATCCTGAAGGGATTAAAAACCAAGTTAGAAGACTTTGGGGGTAAATGGCCTGAACACATCTACGAGGTTCTATGGGCATACCGAACTACACCTCGCTCAACAACCCAGGAATCACCTTTCTCATTGGTGTATGGGACCGAAGCTGTTAGCCCGGTGGAGGTTGCCATCCGATCACCTCGGATATCTCAATACGATGAGCATATGAACGGTGAAAGGAGATTATTGGACCTCGAGATGATCGAAGAAAAAAGAGATGCAATTTATGCACGGATGCGTGCTTACCAGCGGAATATGGAACGGGCCAATAACAAACGAGTCCTCCCAAGGGAATTCTTTGAAGGCGATCTCGTCCTCAGAAGCATTAAGGTACAGAGGAACGTTGGAAAGATCGACGAAATTGGAGTCAGGTGCGTATAAACTTGAAACATTGGATGGTATAGAGGTCCCCCGAACTTGGAATGTCATGAATTTAAGGCGATACTTCTTATGAATTTTCGATTAATGTGTTTGACTCAATAAAAAACATTCCATTAAACGTAAGTAGTAAACAAGTAAGTACAAGAGTTAACTATTTCTAATAGAATGATGGACCGATCTTGGAGTTGGATAAGCTTAGGACGAATCTGGACTGGTGACCGAAGCTTCTTGTCCGCAAGGTTCCCAAGTTGTAGTGACCGCTCTGACGAGTCAGATGCTCCTGCACTTGCCTAACCCCATAGATGAGTCGTGATTCTCCCAGAACTCATTACGAACTAAGACATTCCCTTCAACGGCATTCAGTCTTTAGGGATGGCCTTTTGTACCTATGAAATCTGCTACAACGAAAGGAATGATAGTCAGCATATCGAAACATAAGATCGGTCCTAACATAAGACGTATTATGAGCCAAGCTTAGCCAGCAAAACCTAAGGGACTTTATTAGAACCAAGGTTCGGCGAAAGCTCGTAAAAACTCATAGTTAACGCAGACTACGCCTATTCAGTTGAGTAATGATTCCAAGGACGGAATAAGAGTGACCCATACACCATGTAAAACGACTGATCCAATCAAAGTTGACCTAAATAAACTAAATATAACGTCTGGGACCGATGGTTGACACCCTGTAAGTGTCCCCGATCTTATACTTGTTAGTTTATTCAGAAGTTAAGATAAAACAGCTTCGTTAAGATAAAACTTATTAGTTTATTCAGAAGTTCGTTATATCACTTCGTTTCGGCAATTAAAATAATCAAAGCGGAAGAAAAAGTCTTTATATTAAGTAAGAAGTGCGGCAGATACAAAATGATAACTAAATCTAACTAATCTGCCCTTCTTCTTTGTCTTCCGCTTCGGGCTCCTGGGGTTCGGTCCGGGCCGCGAGCCGCTTCAACTCTTCCTCTTGATCGGCCACCTTCTGGTTGACCGCTTTCTCCATCTCTTCAAAGAGATAGAAGAAAGGGTCTTCTTCCAGCACAGGTTCTTCCAAGGTTGGAATAACCTGAAACTTGCCATCTCTTTCAAGTGGCTCGATCAACTTCCAGCCCGTACGGCTGGATAACTTGCTCTCGCATGTTATCCAGGTACTTCGCAGTGTAAACCCCATGTATGTTATCCGCTAAAGCGAATAACAACTGGGACTGAGCGAACCCCAGAACTGCTTCCCGAACCGAACCTTCGGTCGAAGTGCGGGCCCTCGTCAACTCTTCCTCCAAGGCCGTCTTTTCTTCTTGGGCCCGAAGGAGAAGCTCATTCAGCTTATTCCTCTTCTCCTGGGCCCGACCTTGGACTTGGTTGATTTCTTCGTCTTTGGCCCGCAACTTGGCCTCCAGGTCGTCTATTCGCCCCTGAGCAGTTTCCCCCACCTTCTCCAGCTCAGAGACTTTATCTGCTAAGAGTGAGACCTCCGTCCCTGCTCTTAGCAGCTCATTGTCCAATCGGTCACGGTCCTCCCGTACCGTGACCAACTCCCCATGCTTGATCTCAACTTGCCTTTTCGCAAGGTCAAGTTGGTCTTGGACTTTTTGGGACACAACGCTATCACCTTGGTACTTCTCCACGGTGATAGCGGTTGTGAAAGCTTTCCTCAACATCTGCAAAAGACCACACATTGTTAAAAATGAAGCTTCGGGCCTCCATGTTAAGCCAAAGTTACCTTGGATGTGAGGTCGAGGAAGCTTTCCATAATATCTTCCCCAGATACGTCCGCTTGGACGTTATCTGGGTTCTGCTCCCCGAAAAGGCGGAAGTCCTTTACGAAGGCACTCCGCCAGGAGGATAATTTCCTCCCCTTGCTGAACCTGTCCAACAGGCCCAGGGCAACTCCCCAGTCGGAGTTGGTCTTCGGGCCCTGCGCAGGCTCCTTCAGGACGATCCCCTTATTGGGGACCGGAGCGCTGCCCCCCTTCTTCAGCCTCTTCGGCTCCTGCGGGGCTTCCACTTCGGTCACCCTCTTCCCTTTTCCTAAGGGGACCGGCGGCAGGGAGACGTTCGGCTTAAGCTGAGGGCCGGGGAGAACCTTCTCCACGGGAACGGCTCCCTGCAGCAATAAAGTAATAGTTTCAGTGTTAATAAAAGAGGTGTTACCAATTTGATAGAGGCTGGATAAGCTCAAAGAACGAATCCGAGCCTTTATCACCTTCTCTACCACTTCAAATACCCGAAACGCAGGCCCTTTTCCGCTTGAGGACTGCCCAGTGCAGCGAAGGGTCAACGTGCCCGCGCTGGTTGTTTGGATCGGGGGGTTCCCTGACCCCGAAGGGACCACCGTGCCCCCCGTTGCTGATTCACTTGCTTCAGCGCTGCCTGATGCTTCCCTTTGTCCCTCAGAAGGACGGACCGAAGCAGCTGCCATACGTTTAAAACGTGAGCTCGGCATCGTCTCAGTTGAATCTGCAAAACAAATACATAAGGATCAGGAAAGATTAAAATGTAAACACTATTTCATACCCGATCCTTCTGATGGATCTGAATCTGAACTAGAAGATAAAACCCCCTTCGGGGCTGGGGCTTCGGTCCTGCCCGCAACACCCATCTCTATTAACCTTCTCTCCCGAAGCAGATCTATTCGCTTAAGGCGTGCTTCGGAATGGGGGAATATCTCAAGTGTATTTGCGGTGTCTGTGCGGGAGGGGTTGAACCTGCTTCGGTCCAACTGACCTATGCGTGGGTGAGTTATGCGTGGTCATACTTTCAACAGATCCTCTTTCGGAACTGTCATCCACACATAACAAGCCTCCCACACATGGAGAGACTCTTCTTTATCAACAATTGCGCACTCTTTGGTGCGCACCGCTATGTAATACAACTTACGACATCCCAACAGACCCTTCCCCTTTCGGGACCCAACCAAGAACAGGTTAAAGAAGTGTTTTAAGGTTGGGGCCCGATTCTGTTGGTGACAATAAAAAATGAACGCTATAATGTACACGTAACTGCCCGGGAATAACGCAAAAGTGGGGCAGTGGATTTCTTTAAGCACGGCCGCTACAAAAGGATGTAGCGGAAAACGGAGCCCGCACTTTAAAGAGGCGTAACTAACCGGAATAGCAGACGCCGGCACATTCATTTCTGCCGGAAGGAAACAGGGAATATCTTCCCGTCCCTTCCAAATAGAGTAATGTGCCGGGATTGAAAATCTAGACCTAAACTCCTCAATGTCTAACTCAGACATAGAAGGATAACGCATTTTGTGAGGAGCCATGAAAATATACCTTAGAAAAAGCGGATTGGAAGAGGGTTGACGAAAGATCGATTAAGGGCACAAGAACTCGCTGCGATTTCTCCTTCGCGATAATGACGGTGAGGAGAAACAGTGCCCAGAATCCTGATTTAAATACTAATCTCCCAGCCAATGGTGAGCCGCCACGTAATACTGCCCAAAACAGCGACTGTACGGGGCGCACTCATCACGCCTTTTGAACTGCCGAATGTGAAGAGGCGCGGGCCGAGATATTAATATTTAAAGAATAACGAAGATAAAAGTATAATTTAAATATACGTTATTAGGTCTTAAGCGTGATTGATCCATACACTAAGGCAAACTTCGGTCCCCTGGACTCTCACTACCTACAGGTACGGTCCCTTGTTCTCATGAATGTGCAAACATCATGTGATCGGCCTTGTATCACCTCTGCGATTGGCGATCAAGCCCGAGGGGCTTGTGATGAGAACTCTAGGACCGGGTACCTTGTGATGGGTAAGGCCCATCAACGGTTGGGCCAATTCAAATGGCGAAAATGAATTCCTACAGCCCACTTACACTTCTAAGAAGAGCGGCCCGATGTTCAACTAGAGGACCGAAGCTGACCTTAACGAAATAAAGCGTTTTCTGCCAGCTAGCACCTGGGTTCGGTCCGAGCGGTTACAGAACGGTTACAACTCACGTTTTCCACGCTTCGGGCCTTCCCACGTTTACCACGCTTCGGGCCCAATCACGCAGACCACGCCTCAGTCCCAACCTCGTTTTACATCCCGCGATAACAACCTCTAACAAACCTGTCAGAGGCCGTTACGGAGCGTGATTTACACACGCTATGAACTCTATAAATACAGGGCAAGACGACGGAAATAGCAGGACCCTTTGGACGCGGAAGAACAGGCCGTTACCCTGCCGGAATTCTTATCGCTTTCTTTATCTTGTCATTTTCATTAGCCTCTCTTGTATTGACTATGAGTTATTTTATTAGTGAATGGGCTAAGAGCATAATATGCTCTTAGTCGAGTGGTTTTCACCCCAATTCCTGGGGTTTCCACTATACATCGCTGTGCATTTATTTATTTCCAGCTTTTGATCATCTCCCACATCTAAAACAAATCAAAATCCAGTTTGTTTGCTAAGCGAACCGGACGACTGTTGGTACCCCCTAAAAGGGGACCATAACATAGTTGAAAGAAGAAAAGATGAGAAAAAACATTTTTGTTGTGTATTTTGTGAAAAGATAGCAACCGGTNTGTATCCAAGTTGAAGCATTATTTCGAAGGCCGAACGGTCTATGTTTATACGGATCGCCTCTGAAAATACTCCTTAAACAGAAGGATTTGAATGAGAGATTGGCAAAGTGGGCTATCAAACTCAGCACTATGTATCTGGAATTCCTGCCCCGAAGGGCGATCAAAGCTCAGGTTCTAGCCGATTTTGTGGTTGAAATGACCCGATCAGCCATTTATCTTAACCAAGAGGATGATCGATGGACGATCCACGTAGATGGATCAACCTTCGGGGGAAGAGGAGCGGGCATTACCCTGACAACGGTACAAGGTGATCTTATTCATTCCGCAGTCAAATTCTCCTTTGCGGGAACAAATAATGTCGTAGAATATGAGGCAGTATTGTCATGAATGACATTGACTCGAAAAATGGGAGTTAGCAGAGTGCGAATGTTCTTAGACTCGAAGTTAGTAGTGGAACAATTCTCCGGGAGATTTGAGACTCACGATCCGATGATGAGGTTGTATTGCGCTAAAATTCTGGAGTTATCCAAGAAGTTCAATGAGTTCTCTCTTGACCATGTGCCACGAGAACAAAACAAGGTTGCCGATGCACTCGCCAGATTGGCTTCGGGCATACCTGACGTAGAGCCGAGCACTATTTCGGTCCACGTTCAGGACCGACCGTCGGTCGAGATTCCAATGACCGAACAGTCTATTGAAGAGATCGGGGCTCTATGTCATGAACTCCAGGGCTTGAATATTGACCGAACAGTGTAAACCCGGTGTATGTTATCCGCTAAAGCGAATAACAACGGGGACTGAGCGAACCCCAGAACTGCTTCCCGAACCGAAACTTCGGTCGAAGTGCGGGCCCTCGTCAACTCTTCCTCCAAGGCCGTCTTTTCTTCTTGGGCCCGAAGGAGAAGCTCATTCAGCTTATTCCTCTTCTCCTCGGCCCGACCTTGGACTTGGTTGATTTCTTCGTCTTTGGCCCGCAACTTGGCCTCCAAGTCGTCTATTCGCCCCTGAGCCGTTTCCCCCACCTTCTCCAGCTCAGAGACTTTATCTGCTAAGAGTGAGACCTTCGTCTCTGCTCTTAGCAGCTCATTATCCAATCGGTCATAGCGGTTGTGAAAGCTTTCCTCAACATCTGCAAAAGACCACACATTGTTAAAAATGAAGCTTCGGGCCTCCATGTTAAGCCAAAGTTACCTTGGATGTGAGGTCGAGGAAGCTTTCCATAATATCTTCCCCAGATACGTCCGCTTGGAGGTTATCTGGGTTCTGCTCCCCGAAAAGGCGGAAGTCATTTACGAAGGCACTCCGCCAGGAGGATAACTTCCTCCCCTTGCTGAACCTGTCCAACAGGCCCAGGGCAACTCCCCAGTCGGAGTTGGTCTTTGGGCCCTGCGCAGGCTCCTTCAGGATGATCCCCTTAGTAGGGACCGGAGCGCTGCCCCCCTTCTTCAGCCTCTTCGACTCCTGCGAGGCTTCCACTTCGGTCACCCTCTTCCCTTTTCCTAAGGAGACAGGCGGCAGGGAGACGTTCGGCTTAAACTGAGGGCCGGGGAGAACCTTCTCCACGGGAACGGCTCCCTGCAGCAATAAAGTAACAGTTTCAGTGTTAATGAAAGAGGCGTTACCGATTTGATAGAGGTTGGATAAGCTCAATGAACGAATTCGAGCCTTTATCACCTCCTCTACCACTCCAAATACCCTAAACGCAGGCCCGTCCCCAGATGAAGAATGACCAGTGCAGCGAAGGGTCAGCGTGCCCGCGCCGGTTGTTTGGATCGGGGGGTCCCCGGACCCCGAAGGGACCAGCGTACACCCCGTTGCTGATTCACTTGCTCCAGCACTGCCCGATGTTTCCCTTTGTCCCTCAGAAGGACGGACCGAAGCAGCTGCCATACATTTAAAACGTGAGCTCGGCATCGTCTCAGTTGAATCTGCAAAACAAATACATAAGGATTAGGAAAGATTAAAATGTAAACACTATTTCATACCCGATCCTTCTGATGGATCTGAATCTGAACTAGAAGATAAAACCCCCTTCGGGGCTGGGGCTCCTGTCCTACCCGCAACACCCATCTCTATTAACCTTCTCTCCCGAAGCAGATCTATTCGTTTAAGGCGTGCTTCGGGAGGGGGGAACATCGCAAGTGTATTTGCGGTGTCCGTGCGGGAGGGGTTGAACCTGCTTCGGTCCAACTGACCTATGCGTGGGTGAGTTATGCATGACCATACTTTCAACAGATCCTCTTTCGGAACTGTCATCCACACATAACAAGCCTCCCACGCATGGAGAGACTCTTCTTTATCTACAATTGCGCACTCTTTGGTGCGCACCGCTATGTAATACAACTTACGGCATCCCAACAGACCCTTCCTCTTTCGGGACCCAACCAAGAACAGGTTAAAGAAGTGTTTTAAGGTTGGGGCCCGATTCTGTTGGTGACAATAAAAAATGAACGCTATAATATACACGTAACTGCCCGGGAATAACGCAAAAGTGGGGCAGTGGATTTCTTTAAGCACGGCCGCTACAAAAGGATGTAGCGGAAAACGAAGCNACTCTTCTTTATCTACAATTGTGCACTCTTTGGTGCGCACCGCTATGTAATACAACTTACGGCATCCCAACAGACCCTTCCCCTTTCGGGACCCAACTAAGAACAGGTTAAAGAAGTGTTTTAAGGTTGGGGCCCGATTCTGTTGGTGACAATAAAAAATGAACGCTATAATATACACGTAACTGCCCGGGAATAACGCAAAAGTGGGGCAGTGGATTTCTTTAAGCACGGCCGCTACAAAAGGATGTAGCGGAAAACGAAGCCCGCACTTTAAAGAGGCGTAACTAACCGGAATAGCAGACGCCGGCACATTCATTTCTGCCGGAAGGAAACAGGGAATATCTTCTCGTCCCTTCCAAATAGAGTAATGTGCCGGGATTGAAAACCTAGACCTAAAATCCTCAATGTCCAACTCAGACATAGAAGGATAACGCATTTTGTGAGGAGCCATGAGAATATACCTTAGAAAAAGCGGATTGAAAGAGGGTCGGACGAAAATCGGTTGAGGGCACAAGAAACTTGTTGCAATTTCTTTCTAGCGAGAATGACGATGAGAAGAAACAATGCCCAAAATCCCAATTTAAATATTAATCTCCCAGCCAATGGCGTGCCGCCACGTAATACTGCCCATGACTGTGACCGTACGGGGCGCACTCATCACGCCTCTTGAACTTTCGAATGTGAAGAGGCACGGGTCGAGATATTAATATTTAAAGAATATCAAAGATAAAAGTATAATTTAAATATACGTTATTTGGTCTTAAGCGTGATTGATCCATACGCTAAGGCAAACATCGGTCCCCTGGACTCTCACTACCTACAGGTACTTTCCCCTGTTCTCATGAATGTGCAAACATCATGTGATCGGCCTTGTATCACCTCTGCGATTGGCAATCAAGCCCGAGGGGCTAGTGATGAGAACTCTAGGACCGGGTACCTTGTGATGGGTAAGGCCCAGCAACGGTTGGGCCAATTCAAATAGCGAAAATGAATTCTTACAACCCATTTACGCCTCTAAGGAAGAGCGGTCCGATGTTCAACTAGAGGACCGAAGCTAACCTTAACGAAATAAAGCGTTTTCTGCCAGCTGGCACCTGGGTTCGGTCCGAGCGGTTACAGAACGGTTACAACTCACGTTTACCACGCTTCGGGCCTTCCCACCTTTACCACGCTTCGGGCCCGATCACGCAGACCACGCCTCGGTCCCAACCTCGTTTTACATCCCGCGATAACAACCTCTAACAAATATGTCATAGGCGGTTACGGAGCGTGATTTACACACGCTATGAACTCTATAAATACAGGGCAAGACGACGGAAATAGAGGACCCTTTGGACGCGGAAGAACAGGTCGTTACCCTGCCGGAATTCTTACCGCTTTCTTTACCTTGTCATTTTCATTAGCCTCTCTTGTATTGACTATGAGTTATTTCAATTGTGAACAAGCTAAGAGCATAATCTGCTCTTAGTCGAGTGGTTTTCACCCCAATTCCTGGGGTTTCTACTATACATCGCTGTGCATTTATTTATTTCCAGCTTTTGATTGTCTTCTACATCTAAAACAAATCAAAACCGAATTCGTTTGTTGAACGAACCGGACGACTGTTGGTACCCCCTAGAAAGGGACCATAACAACTACGTTCGTGGATCGTAAAAAACTACGGTGAACTCACAATTCATTTAACCCAACGAAGACCCAAAAACACTTGTGAAATGCTCATTTACCATTCTAAAATTAATAAATAATGCATAATTAATTAAAAGTAAATACGAAATAATTATTTTATGAGATCACGACTTTTTTTAAATCACTTAACAATTAACAGCATAGTATCGTCATCACACCTCAATGATATTTATCTAATGTTGTTCTGAACATGCCCATAATCTTTTTACTACATTATTTACATTCCTAGAAAGTGCTTCATGTCTCCTAAATCTATAATTTCCAATTTCTCAGCTTTGAAATGAATATATATTTATTTCAATAGTAAAAACTTTGTTCGATTCTACAGGTTGTTCTGCCTTTTATAGGCCCAGAAATATAGCAGTTGAGATTTAACGTGAACGAAGATGACTGTTGAGTTACATCTGTATTTTAGGAGCTTTTTGGCTTGACTGTTGGACTCTTATTGGGTTTGAGTGCTGGAATTAATTAAACTTAATGAACACTCTCATTCTTTACTTTATCCCTTTCAAGGATCTGATAAACCTCATCCTCATAAGAGAATAATTAAGACGATACTATATATAAATCAATGTTTTGATTATGCTAATTTATAAAANGCGCAGATAAATATTGCTAGCAGACCCTATATTTCTACACTGATTAACCATAGAAGAAGTATCTATCACAACCACCCTCATAGCCCCAATATTAGAGGCGTAAAGAGAATTTTGTGAAGAGCTTGATACATTAGGGCAATATTTTTTCAGGGTGGTTACCAGATCCTACATTCTCCAAGTAGCTGATTGATGACTTTCAGTTTCGTGTAGTTAAGAAACGATGTAACAGTTCTGTAAATTTATTCAATCTGCGTTTTCAGTTTTGAATGCTTAATGTTCACAGAAACGTTTTACGTGGAACCCGAGAACCGGGAGAAAACCACGGGCCAAATCCTTGGCCAATTCACTAGAACAAAAGGAGAGAAAACAGGGAGTCAAGTTTACAACGAAAACTGTTAAAAAACCATAACAAGTCTCATATCCTCAACTTGAAGCAATCTCTGCAACAACGACAATGGGAATCCTCCCCAGCAGAACTGCATACACCCACTGCTCCCCTGCTTGTCTATTGCTCTATTTATCGCCTTTTAACCGTCACAGCGTGCCCACCCAATCAGCTGTTCTTTTCTTTTCCCTGCAGAGCAGTGCCAGGACAACATCAGGTTGCCTGTAACTCGTTTCCACTTCTGTTTCATCGGTCAGCTTTGGACTAAACAGATAACAAGCCCCAAGCTCTTTAACTCCTTGTGAGCTGGACTAAGGCACAGAGGCCTAACACTGATGACATCAATGCAACTGAAGCTTAGTTGTTTTTGGAGGTTTAAAGCTCTCCTGGGTGACAATGCGTTTCAAAGAATTGCTTCAGTTGTTTTAGAGGTTTAAAGCTCGCAGGTATAGGATTCATTTCTCTTATATACTGTCTGTGTTAAGGAACCTTCTCAAGCCTAACACTCCTGGAAGGCAGTTAATTTGGTGAAAACAGCACTACTTTACCAGGTTCTTTAGCATTTGTGCTAGGAATTATGTTTTTCTTCTTAAATTTTCCTTGTGTTTGTCCTGTATCCATCTGGTTGTGTGGAATTTGGTAGCGTTCTATTTCAGAACAGTTTTATGACGAGGAACTTGTTGTAATGCTATCTGTTACATAATTTGCATTCCATTTATCTAATGTTTGATTGGTCTAGATGAAAGATCATCCAATAGTGGTGTTGTTTGGAACTGCGGTTCACCGTCCGGTGTGGTGAACGTGTCGCAGTTTTTTCATTTTAACCAAACATGCTTAACAAGTACGTTCATTTCACTGCTGAAAACTGCGGTGAGGTGACAGTACGTTTAAAACAGTGGTCGACAGAACGCAATTGTTTAATGACCATTATATTTTTCCTTTAAAATTACGGCTTATAATTATTTTTTATCGAAATTAATTTAATAATAATTTAAATTCTTATTAATATTAGTTTTATTAATATTAAATTTTTATTTCATTCGTTTAAATTTCTTGTATATATTAATTTTTATTAATATTAATTTATTTAAGAGCATCCGGACTTTGTAGATATATAATACGATCGGAATATGGAACTACAAATTTCCGTTGATCCATCACATATAGATGTTGAACTTATACACGATAACTACATGATTCGATATAGAAATGAAATACATGATCGCATTGCACTAGCAGGATTGGAGAAGATCGTCGATTTAGATGATTCATTTTTGTCAATATTTGTTTTTTAATAATTTTGATCAATAACTTATTATATTCTAGCAATTTCTTAAATAACGAGTTTATCATAATCAATATAAAATATAATTAGTAACTAATACATTTTTAATTAAAAATAAGGATAAAATAGTCATTTTATAAAATCACGATCACTGTACCATTGTTTTAAAACAGTTTTTTAAAATCACGATCAGTTCACCTCATAGCACAATACAGTCATCTCACCTCACCGCTACTTGCCAAACGTTGTTCCAAACATACCCAGTGTCACGTGGATGAATATTTGTGTTTATTTATTCCATCCTATTTATCTATAAATTGCACTCCTTTCTTTATTTTTAATGCACCAATATTTCAGTTTGTTGAACTGGGAGATTACAACATCTGACGGCAGTGTAATTTGTAGAAGCCTCCATATTTGTTAACTGTTCCGTTTTATACGATGTGGATATTTGGGCTACCACTTTGTCAACAGATCATAAGTCAAGATTGGGCCAGGTATTGACCTAATAAACGAGGCCCAAACAATAAGCACGAAGCTGAAGCAATTACGGTAAAGAAACTGCCACAGACAAAGCATAAATACCAGGAGAAACTGGAATGGAAGTGCGAGGCAAGGGTGGTTATCACAACAAATTGGTTATCAAAAAGCTCTGAAGGATTGTCTCCATTGGAGTACTTATTTTCAGAGAAGAGAAAGACGAAGACTGGATTAGTCAAGAATTTCTGCACGCAACACAGTTTAGGGAGAAAAGGATATGGTTGTATTCTTCCTTTCATGAATCTGTGCAATTTCTAACTGATCGTGATAGTAAATTGGGTAGTATTTAGCCCTATGGTTTTTGTCCCGGATTATCGGGTTTCCACGTAAAAAAGTTTGGCTCTCATTTAACATAGAAACTAAATACATTTATCTGCAAATTTGCTTGATATCACATTCTGTGGTGGTGAATTCCACTATGAGCAGGCCGATTTCTCAACAAACTGGTGGCCCTTGCAGGTCCCGAACCTGCGGAATTGAAAACAAGAAATTAAAGGAAATTTTGAAGACTCAAAAGAAGGCAATCAATCTGCAAGAACTCATAGCCAAGGCTCTGGGCGGAAACAGTTCTTTCTAATGGCAAATGAACATTTTAATATGATACGGTTATCTTCGTCTAACTTCCTGGAATGGAAAAACAGAATGGAGGACCTCCTCTACAGCAAAATGTTATTTGAACCCGTGGAGAAAGTAAGTACAAAACCTAGTGATTATACAGAAGAGAAGTGGAAGTCAATGCACAGACATACCCTTGGAGTAATAAGACAATGGATTGACTTAGCCCATTACTCACTTGTGTCCTCAGAAACCAATGCGAAGATACTATTTGACAAACTTGCTAAGATGTTTGAACCAAAATCCACACAGAACCAAGGATCTCTTCTTCATTGATTGTTGGAAATGAAGTACAAATAAGGAAGTCCGATGTCCAAGTACTTAGGAAAATGGTTGGAAGTTTCAAAACAATTGACTCAAGTTGGATTAGTTCTTGAAGAAAAACTCCAGTACCTACTAATACTCTACTCTCTACCAGATTCTTGGTCGCCTTTGGTAATGTCACTACATAGTATAGCTCCGAAGGAAGGGCAGAACCTTGACACAATAAATCAGTACTTAATCAATGAGGAAATGCGGAGAAGAGATCTCAAATGATATGAATCCTCAAAGGAAACAATTGCAACTGTGTCAGAAAGTAGAGGAATGAGCAAGACTTGACAGAACAACTGGAAAGGAAAATCTATAGATAAATCCTCAGATAGGAAGTCCAGCGAAACGAGAAATTAGCAGAAAGAAACAAGAAAATGTTTTTTCTGTGAGAAGCCCGGTCATTTGAAGAAGGACTGCTGGCATTGGAAAAAAAAATGCCGACACATCAGGTTCAGAAAATACAGCGAGTGTATCTCATGAGGAAGTCTTAGTGGTGCTGTCCAATGAAGACGACAAGAACATCGAACACAACAAGAATGAGTGGATAGTGGACTCAACATCGTCTTATCATGCAACTCCTAGAATAGATCTATTCACCTCCTATACATCACGCAAGTATGGAAGAGTAAAAATGGGAAATGAAAGTTACTCAAAAATATCAAGTATTGGAAACATCCTGATAAAAACAAATCAGGAAATCACAATGACCTTGAAGGAAGTTAGACACATTCCTCACTTGAGACTGAATTTGCTATCAACTAATATTCTTGATCAGGAAGGGCTGACCAATGTTTGTGGAGGAGGAAGCTGGAGACTAGTTAAAGGCTCCCTAGTGTTGGCTAAAGGAGAATTAAGGGACACACTTTACAGAATAACATTCAAGATAATTCATGGTTCTATTAATACAACTATAGAAGAATGCAATCTGGATCTTTGGCATCATAGACTCGGCCATCTATCAGAAAGTGGATTGCAACGGTTAATGAAAGATGGACTGATTGAGACAAAGGCTCGTGTACTCAGTGAGCTGTGCGAAGTTTGTGTGTTTGGCAAAAAACACAGAGTAGCATTTAAAACGAACCTGGAAAACAAGGAACAACTGATGAAACTGGTATTTTCATATGTATGCAACATAGATGTTGAATCAAGGGGAGGGAATAAATATTTTGTAAGTTTTATAGATGATTGCTCAAGAAAGTCATGGGTATATCCAATGAGAACTAAGGATGAAACCTTTGAATTTTTCAAGATCTGGCACAATCAAGTTGAAAGACTGACAGGAAATAAGCTTAAGACATTGAGAACGGATAATGAAGGGGAATATATATCGAAGGAATTTGAAACATACTGTAAAAATTTGGGGATCAGATATGAAACAACCGTTCCTCGAACTCCGCAACAAAACGGTACTGCTGAACGTCTTAACAGAACATTAATGGACAAAGTCAGATGCATGCTAAAACAATCTAACTTGCCAAAGGAATTTTGGGCTGAAGCTTTGTCCACTACCTGCTATGTGACCAACAGTTCCCCTACAGTTGCTCTGAATTTTCAAATACCAGAACAAAAATGGACGAAAAAGAAGCCAAGCTACACACATATGAGGACCTTTGGGTGTAAAGCTCTAGTTCATGTTCCAAAGAAATTAAGAAGAAAATTGGATGATCACACCAAAGAGTGTATCTTCTTAGGTTATGGTGATACTGAATTTGGATACAAATGTTGGAATCCCTCAACTGATAAAGTGATAAGATCAAGGGATGTCACTTTTGAAGAATCAAAGACAATCAAAGACATCAGACTCTATAACTTGGAAGGAAACATCTCAGATTCCCTTGGAGACTTTATAATCCCAGGAAATCATGAAGCATGAATGGATTTAAATCAGGATAGTGAAGAACTTAGAGGTCCACAAAATGATGATCTATGGACACACCAGGAAGGGCAAGATGAAACAGAATCACATGAACTAGATGAAAATGAAATTCTGCCTGAACTGGACAACCAAAATCAAGATTCTTTACTAAGAAGATCATCCAGAATTAGAACATCATCATCAAGGTATCCTTTAGGGGATTACATACTAATATCTGAAGCTGGAGAACCGAAAACGCTGAAAGAAGCTCTTACACACAAAGAAAACAACAAATGGAAAGCTGTTATGCAAGAAGAAATTGACTCCTTGATAAAGAAGGACACCTATTCTCTTGTGGAACTTCCTCAAGGGAAGAATGTACTTGATAACAAATAGATATTTAAGCTCAAACTGAATGGGGATGGAACAGTTAGACACAAAGTAAAATTGGTCGTTAAAGGTTACAATCAAAGGAAAGGAATTGACTTTGAAGAAGTATTCTCTCCGGTTGTCAAACTAACATCAATAAGGTTGGTTCTCTCTTATGCAACCTATATGGATCTAGAACTTAATCAGTTGGATGTTAAAACGACATTTCTACATGGTGATTTGGAAGAAATTCTATATATGCAACATCCTCAAGGTTTCGAAAGTCAATGGAAGAAGGATCTTGTTTGCAGACTTAAGAGAAACTTGTATGGTCTCAAACAAGCTCCGAGGAGGTGGTATAAAAAGTTTGACAACTTCATGGTACACAATGGATTCAAAAGATCAGAAAATGATCCATGTGTGTACTTCAAAACTGAATCTAATGGTGACTTTATTATCTTGCTACTTTATGTAGACGATATGATTTTAGCTAGTCAAAGCAAAGCTCTGATCAGCAAACTGAAGACATCTCTATCTGAACTGTTTGACATGAAAGATCTAGGATCAGTGAAACACATACTGGGCATGGAAGTAAAGAGAAACATACAACAGAGAACGATGAATTTATCCCAGCAGAGATATCTAAATCAGTTCTCCGATGATTCAACATGATGAATGCTAAGCCTGTATTCACTCCCCTAACTAATCAGTTCCAATTAACTAAGGAGCTAGCACCCAGGGATGCAAAGGAGCGCAGAGAAATGGAACATATCCCTTTTGTCTCGACAGTTGGCAGTCTAATGTATTTGACGGTATGCACAAGACCAGATATCTCCTATGCGGTATCATTGGTTAGTAAATTTCTATAAGACCCTGGCAAAGATCACTGGAAAGCAGTGAAATGGATTCTAAGATACCTAAATGGAACCAGAAGATTATGATTGAATTATAGCAAAACTCAAGACTTATGTTTGGAAGTCTATACAGACTCGGATATGGGAGGAGATTATGATACAAGAAGATACACTACCGGATATCTATCTATCATTGCAGGGGGAGCAATCTCATGGCAATCAAGACTGCAGAAGTGCGTGGCACTTTCCTCAACGAAGCCGAATACTTGGCCCTGACAGAGGCTGGGAAGGAACTGATTTGGCTTAAAAGGTTGCTACAAGAATTACCCACAGAATGCCCACAATCCTTACTATACAATGACAATCAAAGCGCAATTGAGCTCAGTGAGAATTCCACTTACCACGCTAGGACAAAGCACATTGACATACACATGCATTGGATTAGAAAAGCAATAAGTTCCAAAGAAGTAAAGTTGGAGAAGGTTAGAACTGACCTAAATCTGGGGATGCCCTCACAAAAGTCGTGACAACAGCAAAATTCCAGTTCTATACATGGAGAACTTGACTGGCGGAGCCCTAATTGCCTCAGGAGGACTTATGATCAATTGAAGGGGAGATTTGTGGATATTTGGGCTACCACTTCATCAACAGATCATAAGTCAAGATTGGGCCAGGTATTGACCCAATAAACAAGGCACAAACATTAAGCACGAAGCTGAAACAGTTACGGTAAAGAAACTGCCACAGACACAGTATAAATACCAGGAGAAACTGGAATGGAGGTGCGAGGCAAGGGTGGTTATCACAACAAATTGGTTATCAAAAAGCTCTTAAGGATTGTCTCCATTGGAGTACTTATTTTTAGAGAAGAGAAAGACGAAGACTGGATTAGTCAAGGATTTCTGCACGCAACACAGTTCAGGGAGAAAATGAGATTGTTGTATTCTTCATTTCATAAATATGTGCAATTTGTAATTGATCGTGATAGTAAATTGGGCAGTATTTAGCCCCGTGGTTTTTGTCCCGGATTATCGGGTTTCCACGTAAAAAAGTTTGACTCTCATTTAATATTAGAAATTAAATACACTCATTTAATACACATTCTGTGGTGGTGAATTCCACTATATCATGTTGATTTCTCAACATACCCACCATGGGACAGGCATTCACACCCGCAACTTTATTAACTATTTGCTAGTATCGATGCAGCAATGGATCGGGTCTCCAAGCTCGTAAGAGCAATGACTCCTCCTCCGGCCACACTCCACGCTGTAGATAAAATAAAATCAACAAGCAGCAGCTAAGATGGTTTCAGCTTTGTCTTTTTGTTTATGAATCCACAGTCTAGTTGCATTTTGATCAAACTCAGTGCATGCATTCATTCTACAATGTTTTTTTAATTCCTTGGAGATCAGTTTGCCACGTGTATAGTTTTCCCGAATTGACGATTGCTTGTGTGATGTGCTGTTGAACGTGTTATTTATTTATTGTATTTTCTTCAAAATCCCAATTCTACAGTATAATTTACTTGGGTGGGGTAACAGCATCCGAATTTTTAGGGCTCGCTAGTCCATTCCAGTGTTTGGGATCATTGAACAAATGTTTTAACTTTTTATAGATTTTGGTTAGATATAATTACAAAATATCTCAATCACGTGTATTTTAGGGTACTGGGTTTTGACTTGTTTGGCTTGTCACCTAAATCATTTTTAAAATGAGTTTCATTTAATAGGAAAATGACATAAATTGAACGATGTCTACAAAACAAGACAAGAGCACTGAAAAGTGAAAACGGCATCGTTTCCGTGACACTCGAGACACGCCAAACACGAACTAAAAGACAATAGCCCAATAGCTGGTTCTGGTTTGGCACCCAGCCACAAATCCCAGCCATTACCTACTAATTTATTATGCTTATATACAGAAAGTGCTTCAAAAGCGCGATTGTCTTTCTAGATGGCAAGTACGACACCGGGAACTGATTTACCGACGAGATCCGAAAGGCTGCTAGACCACACGGAGGGACAATGTAGTGGCGAAATGACGCAATTAGAATCGTCGGTGTTTCCAATTCGCGTTACAGTGAGGGAAGTGTTGAAGTACTCCCTCACCTGTGTAACAATACCGTCCGTTACTGTCCAGGCGTGAACCCAAGCAATGGAGCGATGCTGATCAAATCCTTCAGCGAGGACAACACCGTCCAAGGGCGAGATGCAGTGAGGCACGAATTGAAAAGCTGTTTCCAGATCTCCAGTTAGAAAACGCATCAAAAATTGATGTGAAGGTGGACCATGGAACCACCACTCAAGATCCGGCGCGATAATCTTATTTATCGTCTCGACGTCGCGGTTACTCAGGGCTTCATAGACTGCGGCAACCACCGCCTTGTTTGCTTCCTCCAGCGCTGCTTGATTTCGAGCCAGTTGCTATTTTGAGAAGAAAGTCGAAACTCGGGATGAGTACGAAAAAAATGGGGGCTCACAATTTATAGAAATTGGAAGGGTATTTTGGGGTGGTACACAATTTACGGCAATAAAATGGTGATGTCTCCTAAACGTTTTAAACGATAAAATTTTGTATTTTGAATTGGCCTTAAGAAACGATATTTCTGGATGAAAATTTTGAGAAAATTTAATAACACTATTTAAGTAATAGTTTTTCTATTATTTTCTTTTTAAATATAAATATATAATAATACAATTCTAAAATTAAATTTAGAATTAATTATTTGGAATCAATATTTATTATAAAATCAAGAATATCAAAATATTAAAATATAAAAATTGATATGCTGTATGCATAACTTTGGCTCATAGAATACTAAATAAAAAAATAAACTCAATTGATTAAAACCATATATCATCTATAAAAATCAATGTTTTTATATTGATTTATACACGATAGGGGTGTGTCGTGTGCATGAAAATCCGGTAATTCGATTATCCTAAGTAACAACCTGTATTCGAACCGATTTTTTTGATATCCGAACTACAAATTGTTAATCGGATACAGTTTTTCAAAACACATATCCGATCCGATATTTATATTATATTATATGATATTAGATTATATTATATTATGTTATATTATATTATGATATATCATATTATATACTAATTTTTTTAAAAAACTTTTGGAAGGTTAAAGAATTATATAAGATAAGAAATTTTTTCCAAATTATAAATTTATTTTTTAATTAATTTATTTGTTCATCCACTTAAAGTTAAATATTTTTTTATAATAAATTATAATTACAAAATAAATATTAGCATAAACCGATCCACTATTATGAGGTTTCGGATCAACATTTTTCCGATCCGTATCCATTGGTTCGAATCAAAAAAATGATTATCGGATCAGTTACATGATCCACACATACACATAATACACGATGATACCAATATCTTAATCAAAATTAGATTTTTAGGTCAGACTCATCATTTTTAGGGGTACAACCCCAAAATATATAAAATATTTTCTTAAAAAATATATTAATATAAAAATGGTATCAATTGATATATGATCGGTATGACTTTCATACAAGTCCAAATTAGTAAAACAAACATTGATTAAAATATGTATCCAATTGTTTATATTATTTAGGGGAAATTACACTAAAAAAAGGGGACCAGACCGGACTGGTCCTTCGTGGAAAGGGATAAGAACAGAATCGGTCAATGATTGGGCCTACATACCCGGTACACCTCCCTCGATGGTTCTGCCGACGGCTCAGTCCTGCAAACTTTAGATTTGATTGACACGTGTTATTTGGACAAACTCTATCACACCAATTTTAAATTTATATATTTCAATTCTGTTGACAAGAGACTAATTTGCAATATAATGCAATACCATATTCACATGTAAATTAGGTTTTCATAATATCATAGTTTTGATAATTTTAGTACTCAAAATTTTATGATTATCAAGATGATAAAATTGGTCATCATATAAATTTTGATAAAATAAATCCTCAACATTGAGTCTATATATAATAATTGGTTTACAAAGTTTTCAATTTTGAGGATGGAAATCATTGGTCTAATCAAATTTTGAGGACAAATTTTGGCAATGAATATTTGATTTATCAAATATTGCAAATTTAAAAAATCAAATTTGTCAAAACCATAAAATTTGGGTATTAAATCGGCCAAAAAAATTATAGAGACAAAATTTACCAAGGATATGAAAGTTTGGGGAACAAATGTTTCATTTTCTTTGTTTTTACTTTATATCATGGTTTTAAAAACCGGTTTGAACCAGCCAATCCTATCGGTCCGTTCGGAATTGGTCACACTATCGGTCCGATTCGAACCGATTAACAGTTGAAGAGACCTACGGATCCCGGTACCCCGAACTAGGTTAGGCCAAAGACTTGCAGGGCTGCGCCAAATTACGGAAGACGAACTTGTAGGCCCTAGATCCAACTTCCAATAAATGATCAGCCAGACAAGGATAGCTGGACCCGAAAGCCCGTTTAGCCCAAAAGCCCATACTCAGTGATCGGGGACCAAAGGCCAATAATGCATATGACCCACTGCTTCGGGGACTGATCCGATTGATCCGTCCAGACGGTTACAGCTCACGCGTCTTGCACTTCGGGCCTAATCATGTCGTCCACGCTTTGGTCCTGACGACGCAAACCACGCTTCGGTCCTACCCACGTTTTCCAGCGTGTGAAAACAACTTCCAACAACCTTGTGAGAGGCGGTTACACGGCATGGATTACACGTGATTTCAGCTCTATAAAGATGACCTTTTGGATGCGCAAAGATAAACAATTACTCTGTTGTTTTCTTAGCGCTTTCTTTTACCTCATCATTTTCTTAAAGCTTTCTCGTTTGTTATGAACTGTTCTATTAAGGAATCGGCTAAGAGCATTTCTAACTCTTAGTCAAGTGGTTTTTTCCCCTTTTCAAGGGTTTTCCACTCTAAAAACATGATGTGCCCATTCCCTTTTTACTTCATAATCGTTTCCCCCGCTTCAAATAAATTAAAACTGAGTTCGTTCTGCAACGAACTTGACGACTGTTGGTACCCCCGGTTTTTAAACCACAACAGTTTGGCGTCGTCCGTGGGGACGATTTTCTAATCCCCATTTGTGTTTTCTCCCTATGATAGGATAATCAAAGACATAGCAAGTGCAACTTCGACGAATGACAGCGACGTGCTTCCCAACAATCTTCCAGCCTCAACGACAGCGACATAGCAACAGTGTGGCTGTTGTCAGGAAAGTGATACTAGAAATTACATCGGAGAAGAGTGGAACAGAACCACCGGCTGTTACAAGCCATGTTCCCACAAACATAGGGTACGAGAGTGAACCTGACGAGCGAAGCACTGATGAAGAGGAGATTATCAGGTGCGGTGTAACAATGAGGAGGGCGAGATATAAATCTACTCCGCCCCCTCCAACTAGAGTTCCAACTCCCATTCCTGGAACTGATCCGTAACAAATGCAAAGGCATATCGACGAACTGACGAGGGAGTTGGAGAGCCTGCGTACGCAGAGGGATTACGGACCCGATCCTGGGCGTAATCCTAGTTTATTCAACAGGACCATGGTGGCCCTGATCAGGCGAAGCAAGGATCACAACTGGTGGCACAACCTACATGTGACCCAAACGTCATCCCAGCAATCTTGAGGTATTTCTGCTGCGTTGGGAGATTTGATACTCTTTTTCTCTGAAGAGATTTGGGTGGCATTCCCAGATCGACATTATCGCAACTCTGAAGGGTTGCCGACATTTCGTGGCGACGGAGATCCGGTCGATCACGTCGCAAATTTTGAGTTAAGAATGGGAACCGTTCGGGCCTCTGATTCACTGAAGTGCCGCATCTTTGTGGCCGGATTACAAGGCGATGTCCGAACCTGGTTCAAGAACTTGTCGGACCGATCCATACAGTCAATCCATCAACATAAATGATCCATCGATCGTCTTCCTGGTTCAAGAATATGGCTGACCGGGTCATTTCGACCACGAAATCAGCGAGAACCTGAGCCTTAATCGCCCTTCGGGGTAAGAATTCCAGATACATGGAGCTGATCTTGATTGCCTTCTTTGCCAACCTCTCGTTAAGATCTGCCTGATTCAGAACCGCTTTCAAAGGTTGATCAGTATAAACATAAATCTTTCAGCCTTCAAAATAATGTTTTATCTTAGATATAGCTTTCTGCAACGATAACATGAACTTTTCCAGGGTAGTGTATCTAGTTTCGACCGATACAAGGGAGTGACTCACATAATAAACAAGTCTGTGAACGTCATCCTTACTGGTAACTAGAACTACGCTGACTACGGCATCTGATACATCAAGATATAATCCCAAATGTTCATTGCAAGTTGGACTCATCATCACAGAAAGAGTACTTAGATAAGTCTTTAAATCTGAGAAGTCCCGATCACACTCTTCGGTACAATCCAGGTGACTTCCTTTCCTCAATACTCTGAAAAAGGGTAAAGCCCAATCCGTGGATCTGGAAATAAACCTGGTGTAACGACCCTCATTTGGGCCTAGCTGTTTTGTTAAAACGTGCTTAATAAAACAAAAGCATACGAATATAAACTTAAAACGTAGTTTGAAAACATCAAGTTCGACATCATCATTTAGGGTGTTCTCCAAAGGACCGGACTCTATCACCGGACAACCGACGAATTCCTTCCCATGCCCCTCTCATACCTCGTCCGCATCACCTACAAAATCTGTAAAGCGGTCACAATTTATTAAAGGAAACTTCACACACACTACACATTATCTTTCTTACTTCTTAGTTACATCATACACGTACACATGAACCATTTCATTTAACCGTTTTCTTATTTCCCTCTTCTTTTACCCTTATCATTTCCATAATTCATTAACTTTTCTGTTGCCGAGATTAACATGCTCGGTGCATGTCCCGCCCAAGCCAACCGTTAGCTGTTGGATGACTCGACGGGCCATATGCTTCCCTTCCCCGGGTGGGTACTTAGCCACTACCCCTTTTTCCACCCGGATCCGTTCTGCCCTCTTCGTACGTATCTTTTCCTTCTTTGGAACTTATCGTTCCCTTCATCAGGCATGCCCTTCCTATGGCGAATCGTGTACTAGGCACGATGCCGGGTTCGGTCGGACGGTCCATCCTTCCTCACCCCGAGTCTTATTATCGTTTATCTCGTTCATTCGTATCTTTTCTTTTCTTTTATTAATCCAATCCCGTTCCTTAAATCTGAACCTTCCATTACTATATCGTGTTCACTCCGCTTACCGTTGCTTTCGCTTGCTATAGTCTTTCCACGCTTTCCTGCATTTCGTAATAGGTTTTAGTTACTCGAATTTCGACGTTATTATCCTATCGTTAGCTATGTGGTTACCGTAGACCTTACGTGTTCCTTTCCTTTCACGATGCGACGTCGAGACGCGACGAAAACACTTAAACTTCGTATTTCCGCGATAATTTTAATTCTTTCCTCGAAATTCGCGATAATTCTATGCTGAAACTCCAAATCCGCGATAATTTTACACTTGAGAGCTTTTTCGCGATAAAGTTACTCACGTTCTAATTTCCGCGACAATTCTCTTCACCAAGGAAATCCGCGATAATTCTCTTTATCATCAAATCCGCGATAATTTACACATGTTCCATTTTCGCGACAATTTCCTCTTCACATGAAATCCGCGACAATTTCTTCATAAAAATTTCCGCGATAAAAATACATGCAGGCCAAATTTCGCGATAATTTCCTTCTTCGCGGGAATTCTCGAATTTTCGGGTCTTAATGATGTTTAGCTCGTTTTTGGGCCTCTTTGCCCCTATTTATAGACATCCTAACTTTTCTAATTCACACTTTGACCCCTCATTCCTTTACTTTTGACCCCTTTTTTATCTTTTTCTTTACTTTTCTATTTTTCGTTCCCTTTTACGTTCTTTCGTTCCCGTATCTCTCATTATCTCTCGTCTAGACATTTACCGCTACATTCCCTATTATTTGTCTCGTCGTACCTTTTTCTCGGCTATTACACCTGGTCAGCGCAGCCAATCAGCCAGTAAGCCTTTGAAATTCTCTCTTATTTCTTTGAGGTTGCATATCAATGATCGCATGAACTTTCTCATGGTTAACCTCTATGTCTTTCTCAGAAACATAATATCCTAAAAATTTTCCACTTCGGATCCTGAAGCAGTATTTGTTCAGATTTAGTTTGAGTTTATATTTGCGGAATACTTCGAAGTAGCGAGACAAATAAGAAATATGGTCTCCATCATTCATGGATTTGACAATCATATCATCCACATACACTTCCATCATGTGGGCTATCAGATCTCTAAAGATTTTATTGACCAACCTTTGGTATGTTGCTCCAACGTTCTTCAAGCCTAATGGTATAACTACATAGCAATGAACGCCGTCTTCGATCATGAATGATGATTTTTTCTGATCTTACTCAGCAAGGAAGATCTGATGATACCCGGAGTAAGCGTTCATAGTACTCATCATTGTGCTGCCAGCCACAACATCCACAAAATGGTCAATATGTGGCAAGGGAAAGGATCCGACTCACATCTTTTGTTGACGTCAGTGAAATCGATACACATCTTCCATTTCCCATCTACCTTAGAGACAACTACCGGGTTCACAACCCATTCAGTGTAGTGGACCTCTTTGATAAATCCCGACCGCAGCAATATGTTCACCTCAGCCCGGATAATTTTATTTTTCTCAGGGGAATACCGTCTCTTCTTCTGCCTAATAGGCTTTGTTCGAGGCTCGATATTGATCCGATGCTCACTTTCGGATTGGTCTATCCCCGTAACATCGTCCAGGGTATAAGCGAATATGTCCACATAGCTTCTCAGCAAATGGACCGACTCTTCTTCAAATGATGGGGGCCAGATGTGCCCCGATGCAAGTAGTCTTGGTTGAGTCATCCTCAACCAAATTGATCAATTTGAACCCCAACGGGTTCCATAGCTTGCCTCGGGTGTGGTGGCTCTTAAAGAAAATCCTCCCGGGCCTTCTTGGTTGGTGGGCGATATATCTTAAACGATATGAGGCCAGAAAGATTGAGACCCGTGTTAAGCGATATGTCTTAAACGATGGGCAACTATTTAAAAAGAGTTTTGAAGAACAGCTCTTGCGATGTTTATCCCCTATTGAGGCTGAGGCCCTTATGATTTATGTTCATGAGGGGATATGCGGTATACACTCTGGGGCTTGATCTTTATATCATCGCGTTATCAGGGCCGGGTATTTTTGACCGACGCTCCTGAGGATGCTAAGAAATACACTAGACGTTGTGCTGCTTGTCAATACCATGCTCCGGTCCCCCAATTGCTAGGAGCGCCCTTATCAATGACTCCACTCCCTTGTACATTCGACAGGCGAGGGATTGATATTTTGAGACCGTTCCCCCGATCGGTAAAGTAGTTCTGTATTGTGGCAGTTGAATACTATACAAAATGGATTGAAGCTAAAGCAGTGGTCATTATCTCTGAAAAGGTGGTGAAACACTTCCTATGGAGGAACATTATAAGCTGCTTTGGAGTTCCCCGAGCATTCGTATCAGATAATCGACTACAATTCTGCGGAATGTCCATTCGAGATCTTTGTATTAAATTGGGCATCGCTTAGCATTTTTCGTCAGTGGCTCACCCCCAAACCAACGGATTGACAGAGATTTCCAACAAAGTTATCACTAAAGGATTGAATACTAAGTTGGAAGACTTATGAGCAAAATGGATGATCATATATATGAGGTTTTATGGGCTTACAGGACTACACCCCGCTCTACGACCCAGGAATCTCCATTCTCTTTGGTGTATGGGTTTGAAGCAGTCAGTCCAATTGAGGTTGCCATACGAACACCTCGGATAATTCAATATGACGAGCATCTGAACGATGAAATAAGATCCCTAGATCTTGAAATGATTGAAAAGAAATGATTGAGAAGAAAAGAAACACTACCTATGCATGCATGTGTTCTTATCAACGAACCATGGAGCGGGCCCATAATAAGAGTGTCCTACCTAGGGAATTTTCAGAAGGTGACATTGTTCTCAGGATTGTGAGAGTTCAGAGAAACGTTAGCAAGCTGGACAGAAACTGAGAATGACTATCGAATTATGAATAGCTTAGGGGCTGTGGCATATAAGTTGGAAACAGTGGATGGGAATGAGATCCCCCGAACCTGGAATGTCATGAACTTAAGGCGATACTTCTTATAAAATCGTTGACATTAAAGGCAACTCTGACCATAAAAATATTTCTCATATGATGAAAGAGATACAAATGATGCAATACAAATTATTTCTAACTATGTGAGCGACCAATCTTGAAGTTGAATTTTCTACACGAATTTGAACTGGTGACCTTAGCAGTCCATCCATAAGACTTTCAAGTAGTTGTGATCGCACTGACGAGATAGATGCTTCCACGTTTATTGAGTACTTAGATGGATTGCAAAACTCCCATGACTTACTGCGAACTTAATCTCCCCTTCGACGGCACCCACCCTTCGGAAATAACTCTGGCCTCTTTGTACTTAGCCGTAAGCGAGACAACAGAGACAGAGTTAGCAAGTCGAAGCGCAAACGCAAGCCTATACTGGGACTTATGTAGAACCCTGGCTTGACCGCAGCTTGACACGAGACTTTTATTAGAACATGGGCTTCGATAAAGCTTACCATGAGACTCATAAAGAACCAAGGCAACGCCTCCAGAGTTATGATGTCCGATAGGGACGTAATATAGAGTGATCTGTCAATACAATTAGAATTCCCCAACTTATTAAGCCTAGCAAGATTCCAATATAAGTCAAGATGACCGAACGGTCTAGGTTCAGTACGGATCCCGAACTTATACTTAGAAGAAAAAATAGATATATTAAGAAGATGAAGTTTACAACATTACAAAATACAGAAAGGAGGGGACATAAAGTTGAAAATCTAGTCCACTTGTTCTTCCTTCCTATCTGCTTTCCTAGACTTCTGCGCAATCCACACCTTTAGATCTTTGAGTTTCTTCTCTCTTTCCTCAACTAACTCATTGACCGATTTCTCCATCATGTCAAATAGAGGAAAGTTGGGATCTTTCTCCAATTGATGTTCCTCTAGATCGGGAATTTCCTTGAAGTCCTCATCTTTGGTTATGGGATCGATCGACTCCTAGCGTTTATCTTTGGAGTCCAAGCCAAATTCATTGACTATTTGACCTTTCATGTTGTACATGTAGAAGGAGACGTTCGATCCATACATATTGGCCACCAGGGTGAACAATAGCGGGGACCGAGCGAAGCCAAGTAGGTCCTCCTGGACCGCTTCTTCCCTCGATTCCTGGCTCCTAACCAAGTTCTCCTTCAAGGCATCTTTCTCCTCTTTGGACCGAAGGAGAAGTCTATTGCTTTCATCAGATAGCTCCTGCATCTGACGCTCCAATTCCAAAGTACGAGCCGTTGCGGAGTTAGCAGCTGCTTGGGCCTCCCCCACCTTAGAAGTGGCAAGCGAAAGCTCAGTACCCGCTCTTAGCAGCTCTCCATTCAAGAGGTCCCGCTAGGCCCGGACCAACACTAGTTCCTTCTGCTTAATCTCAACTTGCCGCTGAGCTATGGCAAGTTGACCCTCTATCTCCTCAGAGACCGAAGCAGTGCTTCGGCTCAGCTGGATAGTAGAAGCAAGATCCAAAACTCTTCTGCTTGACTGTAAGAAATGATCTTAATTAGATCAAAATTATGGTTAAATGGCAGAATATGAAGTTAACTTACCGCGGCCTGGGACTCCAGATAGGCTACTACCAGACTTTGAATTGGGCCATCAATACCGAGTGGATTTCTTCTCCCCAAAAGCCGGTATTACTCTAGCATGGCGTCCTTCCAGGAAACATGATTTCTTTTCGGTCCTCGAGCTTTCGAAACGGAGGCCACCATCTCTTGGACTGCCTCACGAACGGTCTCCGGGTTTGACGACGAGGGGACCGATCTCTCGCCTATGGTAATCTCTTTCACTGGGATTGGGGCTATAGGCTTATCTCCTGCCTTCCGCAACCGTTTAAACTGCTTAGGGGCCTCTCCTTTAGGGCCCCGCTTGCTCGAAGTCTGAGGCAGAGGGGGCCTGGACACATTGTCTCCCTAGCTGGAGGATGGGAGAACATCCTCCACCCACATCGATCCCTGCAGCAACAATGGCGCGACGTTAAGGTTCAGAGAAGAATTATTCCCGATCCTATACATGGCAGCGGATTCTTGTCGAAATCACCTCATCCACCTCTACCATTGAGGGGTCGGGACCTTGGTTGCTGGAACATTCAACCGATCGAGAAGATTTCGTGGATGTGTCGGATACTGACTTCGATGTCCGCGAACAGGCCTCCCTCCTAGCTATCGCAGCAGCCGCCACCTCAGCCATCCTACTCCCCGACATTGTATCTGTGAAGCCTGCAGAAGAAAAACGATAAAGATCAGGAGATATGAACTAAAATAAGAAAGTCCGTACCCGATCCCTCCGACTCGGATGAGTCCGAGCTAGAGAACATTCCCTTCGGGGTAGGGGCACCGGTCCTGCCCGCTACCTCTATCTCTAGTAGCTTCTTCTCTTGAAGTATGTCTATTCATTTAAGACGTTTTTCGGGAGGAGGAAGCATTGCCAATGTATCGACAATATCCTGGTGGGAAGGATTGAATTGGGTTCGGTCCAACCTCCAGATGTCTGGATGAGTAATCAAGGGAGACACATTTAACACGTCCTCCCTCGGAATGTCTCTCCGGACATTGCAAGACTTGAAGGGAATATTCATTGTCAACGATAATACAACCCTTTGTTCGGGTCGCTATGTAATATAGCTTGCGACACACTAACAACCTTTTTCCCATTCGGGATCCTACCAAAAAGAGGTTAAAAAAATGTTCTAGAGTCGCCTCTACACCTTGTCTATAACAATAAAAAATAAAGGCGATTATATATACGTAAGTGCCTGGAAAAAGGGCGTAGGTCAGGCAATGAATCTCTCGAAGTATGGCCGCGACAAAAGGATGAAGCCGAAACCGCATGCCTCACCTCAGGGAGGCATAGCTAATGGGAAGAGCGTTAGCGGGAACGTTCATCTCAGCAGGAAGAAAGCATAGAACGTCTTCCTTCCCCCTTCAAATTGGGTAATGGGCTGGGATGGAGAACCTGACCCAAAGTTCTTCGATATCAATCTCAGAAACAAGGGGATACCTAGCCTTGTGAGGTGCCATGGGTAGTTTGAGAATGCTTGAACAAAATCGCCAGAAAATTCTAGGGCTCGGAAATTTTTCGCCAAAATGGCAACGATAGTTGCACAGTACCTAAATCACAAAGTGACACGTCACTGCTGTAGGCGGCCGCAGTCTGACGACATGTCCTCCCATCGAAATACAGAAAGGTGCAGTCTACTTTTAAAGTCCAAATTACACTTTTGCCCATAGCCTTTACAGCTTTCAAATTTAAAAACTAACATTTTAAAAATTTTCTAAGTTCATGATCGTTCTTCAGGGATGCTGTCATAACCCATTCAGGTACAGTCCTCTGTTCGCTCGATCGGTCGAACCTATATCACCATTAACTGATGGCGATAAAGTCCGAGGGGATAGTGATGAGACATTCGGATCCCGGTACCCCGAACCAGGTTAGGCCCAAGCCTTGTATGGCTTGTCCAAATGACGTAAGACGAACTTCTAGGTCACATATCAAACTTCCAATAAATGATCAGCCGACAAGGATAGCTGGACCCGAAAGCCCGTTTGGCCCAAAAGCCCATACTTAGTGATCGGGGATCAAAGGCCAACAATGCATATAGTCCACTGCTTCGGGGACCAATCCGATTGGTCGGTCCATACGGTTACAGCCCACGCGTCTTGCATTTCGAGCCTAACCGTGCCGTCCACGCTTCGTTCTTGACCACGCTTCGGTCCTACCCACGTTTTCCAACATGTGAAAACAAATTCCAACAACCTTGTCAGAGCGGTTATAGGGCGTGGATTACACACGATTTCAACTCTATAAATACAAGTCTTGATGACGGAATAAAGAGGATCTTTTGCATGTGCAAAGATAAACAATTACTCTGTTGTTTTCTTAGCACTATCTTTTACCTCGTAATTTTCTTAAAGTCTTCTCGTTTGTTATGAACTGTTTTATTAAGGAATCGATTAAGAGCATTCCTAACTCTTAGTCAAATGGATTTTTCTCATTTTCCAGGGGTTTTCCACTCTAAAAACTTGTTGTGCCCATTTTTTTTTACTTCATAATCGTTTCCCCCGCTTCAAATAGATTAAAGTCGAGTTCGTTAAGCAACGAACCGCACGACTGTTGGTACCCCGGTTTTTAAACCAGAACAACATTGTATTTTAAAATCCAGTTTTACTATGTTAAAAACCCGATCGGACCGGTTTTTTTGCCAAATATCGGTTTATTTTTAAAGTAGGTTAAAGATGAATTCTTGGCAATAGAAACCCTACATTTCTATATTTTAAGTTATTTTCTACGAACTCATGATTCCCGAGGAAAGAAAAAATTCATATTATATTCAGTTTTAAAAATACATATTATTTTTAGTTTTAAAAAGCGGTTTGAACCGGCCGATTTGACCTGTCTGATTTGAACCGATTAACATTGTATTTTGAAAACCAGTTTTACTATGCTAAAAACCCGATCGGGCCTGTTTTTTTGCCAAAAACCGGTTTTAAAACCAATTTATGTTTAAAGTAGGTTAAAGATGAATTCTTGACACTTGAAACCCTACATTTCTATTGTAATAGCCGAGAAAAAGGTATGTCGAAACAAATAGTAGGGAATGTAACGGTAAAGTCTAGACGAGAGATAATGAGAGATACGGGAATGAAAGAACGTAAAAGGGAACGAAGAATAGAAAAGTAAAGAAAAAGATAAAAGAGGGGTCAAAAGTAAAGGAAGGAGGGGTCAAAGTGTGAATTAGAAAAGTTAGGATGTCTATAAATAGGAGTGAGGAGGCCCAAAAACGGGTTAATCATCATTAAGACCCGAAAATCCGAAAATCCCCGCAAAGAAGGAAAATTATCGTGAAAATCTCCAAGGCACAAAATTATCGCGAAAAAGTTGAAGGCAACAATTGTTGCGAAAATTTTGAAGAAGGAAAATTATCGCGAAAATCTCCAAGGCACAAAATTATCGCGAAAAAGTTGAAGGCAAGAATTGTCGCGAAAATTTTGAAGAACAAAAAAATCGTCGCGAAAATTTACGAAGGCAAAATTGTCGCGAAAATTCACGAAGAGTAAAATTGTCGCGGATTTCCAGTAAGGCATTAATTATCGCGGATTTCATCCCAGTGCAATATTGTCGCGAATTTTAATCCTAGGGTATTATTATCGCGAATTTCAGGGCAGAAGTAGAATTGTCGCGAAAATACTAAGTTCGAGTGTTTTCGTTACGTCCCGAAGTCGGATCGTGGGAGGAAAAGTACACGTGAGGTCTACGGTAACCACATAGTTAACAATAAGATGATAACGTCAGAATTCGAATAATTAAGACCTGTTATGAAATGCAGGGGAAGCACGGGAAGATTATAATACGCTAAAGCAAACGGTAAGCGGAGTGAACACAATATAGTAAGGGAAGGTTCAGACTTAAGGAATGGGATTGGGTTAATAAAGAAGGAAGAAATGATACGAATGAACGAGATAAATGATAATAAGACTCGGGGTGAGGAAGGATGGACCGTCCGACCGAACCCGGCATCGTGCCTAGTACACGATTCGCCAAAGGAAGGGCATGCCTGATGAAGGGAACGATAAGTTCCAAAGAGGAAAAGATACGTACGAAGAGGGCGGAACGGATCCGGGTGGAAAAAGGGGTAGCGCCTAAGTACCCACCCGGGGAAGGGATGCATATGGCCCGTCGAGTCATCCAACAGCTAACGGTTGGCTTGGGCGGGACATGCACCGAGTATGTTAATCTCGGCAACAGAAAAGTTAATGAATGATGGAAATGATAATGGTAAAAGAAGAGGGAAATAAGAAAACGGTTAAGTGAAATGGTTCATGTGTGTGTGTAAGATGTAACTAAGAAGTAAGAAAGATAATGTGTAGTGTGTGTGAAGTTTCCTTTAATAGATTGTGACCGCTTTACTGATTTTGTAGGTGACGCAGGTGAGATATGATAGGGACGGGGAAGGAGGTCGTCGGTTGTCCGGTGATAGAGTCCGGTCCTTAGGAGAACACTCTAAATTATGCAGTCGTACTTTAATGTTTCGAACTATGTTTTAAATTTGCTTCCGAATATTTCCGTTTTAATTATCATGTTTTAACAAAACAACTAGGCCCAAATTAGGGTCGTTACATCTATATTTTCAATTTTTTTCTATAAACTCATGACTGCCGAGTAAAGAAAAAATTCATATTATATTTTTAGTACGAGTTTTGTGTCTACCAAGATAACGAGTGATGAGATCCCCGGAACCCGGTACCTCGAACCTGATCAGAACCAAGCTTAATTAGAGGAGCCCAAATAACATAAGCCGAACTTGGAGGCCAGATCCAGCCCACGTGAATGAGTGGCCCAGCCAAGCCAGGTGGCCCGATCGGCCATTCATATCAATCGGTCCCGATAGGTGGGACCCAGCTTTCTCCCGCGCACCAGGACCGATCGGTCCACACTTTACAGGCCCTGCTTCGGGCCATTCATATTCCTCAACATGCGACGACAACCTCCGACAATCCTGTCAGAGGCGTGGTCCGGTGAAGTCGTACAAGCCTCCCTTAGCTTGGGAATAGCCGACTAGTAGCGTCGAAAGGCCTAACGCCATGCAGCTCTATGAAGCCATTCCCGGCGGTTGTTCCGCTTGAAACGAGCCGACCTAACCGCAGAGGACAAGCACAAAACGACACCTTACTGTCCACACAGCACAGTACGCACATAAAAAGGACACTTGGGGTGTGAAGAAAGGATTATCTTCCGATCTCTTTTACGACCTTTCCTACTAAAACTCCTGTCGATTTATTTTCGATAAGTCTCTTCCCCTTTGTTGTCTAAAGAAAAAACATGATCTTTATGATTATTACTTTGTTTTTTGAACTTACTAAGGGTATTTTTTCTAGCCCTTAGTCAAGTGGTTTTTTCCTCATCTTTGAGGTTTTCCACTCTAAAACCGCCGTGTCTCTTTTACATTTGGTTTATAATCGTCCTCCACATATTAAATAAATTATAACAGAGTTCGTCTCGCTACGAACATGTCGACTGTTGATACCACCGATTTTCGAACCACAACAACGAGTTTGATCTATCTAATTGCTTGTTGTGAATTTTTACAAGGTATACAAACATTTGATTCAATTTTGTCCGTTCATTCTTTGTTTGTGTTATGGTCCCTTTTTAGGGGGTACCAGCTGTCGTCCGGTTCGTTCAACAAACGAAATCGGTTCTCATTCATTTTAAGTGTGGAAGACGATCAAAAGCTGGAAATAAAGTAAGTGCACGGTGATATATAGTGGAAACCCCAAGAATTGAGGTGAAAACCACTCGACTAAGAGCTGATTATGCTCTTAGCCTGCTCACTAATGAAATAACTCATAGTCACTACAAGAGAGGCAAATGAAAATGACAAGGTAAAGAAAGCGGTAAGAGTTCCGGCAGGGTAACAGCATGTTCTTCCGCGTCCAAAGAGTCCTGCTATTTCCGTCGTCTTGCCATGTATTTATAGAGTTCATAGCATGTGTAAATCACGCTCTGTAACCGCCTCTGACAGGTTTGTTAGAGGTTGTTATCGCGGGATGTAAAACGAGATTGGGACCGAGGCGTGGCCTGCGTGATCGGGCCCGAAGCGTGGTAAACGTGGGAAGGCCCGAAGTGTGGTAAACGTGAGTTGTAACTGCTCGGACCGAACCCAGGTGCCAGCTGGCAGAGAACGCTTTATTTTGTCAAGGTCAGCTTCGGTCCTCCAGTTAAACATCGGGCCTCTCTTCATTAGAGGTATAAAATGGGCTGTAGGGATTCATTTTCGCCATTTGAATTGGTCCAATCGTTGCTGGGCCTTACCCATCCCAAGGTACCCGGTCCTAGAGTTCTCATCACTAGCCCCTCGGGCTTGATTGCCAATCGCAGAGGTGATACAATGCCGATCATATGATGTTTGCACATTCATGAGAACAAGAGACCGTACCTGTAAGTAGTGAGAGTCCAGGGGACCGTACCTGTAAGTAGTGAGAGTCCAGGGGACCGAAGTTTGCCTTAGCGTATGGATCGATCACGCTTAAGAGCTAATAACGTATATTTAAATTATACTTTTATTTTCGTTATTCTTTAAATATTAATATCCCATCCCGCGCCTCTTCACCTTCGGTAGTTCAAGAGACGTGATGAGTGCGCTCCGTACTGTCACAGTCTTGGGCAGTATTATGTGGCAGCACGTCATTGGCTGGGAGATTAATATTTAAATCATGATTTAGGGCACTGTTTCTTCTCATCGTCATTTTCGCGAGGAGAAAATCGCAGCAAGTTCTTGTGCCCAAAATCGCTCTTTCCTCCAACCCTCTTCGAATTCGCTTTTTCTAAGGTATATTTTCATGGCTCCTCATAAAATGCGTTATCCTTCTATGTCTGAGTCGGACATTGAGGAGTTTAGGTCTAAGTTTTCAATCCCGGTACATTACTCTATTTGGAAGGGACGGGAAGACATTCCCTGTTTCCTTCCGGCGGAGATGAATGTGCCGGCGTCTGCTATTCCGGTTAGCCACGCCTCTTTAAAGTGCGGGCTTCGTTTTCCGCTTCATCCTTTTGTAGCGGCCATGCTTAAAGAAATCCACTGCCCAACTTTTGCGTTATTCCCGGGCAGTTACGTATATATTGTAGCGTTCATTTTTTATTGTCACCAATAGAATCGGGCCCCAACCTTAGAACACTTCTTTAACCTGTTCTTGGTTGGGTCCCGAATGGGAAAAGGTCTGTTGGGGTGTCGTAAGTTGTATTACATAGCGGTGCGCACCAAGGAGTGCGCAATTGTAGATAAAGAGGAGTCTCTTCATGCGTGGGAGGCTTATTATGTGTGGATGACAGTTCCGAAAGAAGATCTCTTGAAACTATGGCCACGCATAACTCACCCACGCATAGGGCAGTTGGACCGAAGCAGGTTCAACCCCTCCCGCACGGACACCGCAAACACACTTGCGTTGTTCCCCCCTCCTGAAGCACGCCTTAAGCGAATAGATCTGCTTTGGGAGAGAAGATTAATAGAGATGGGTGTTGCGGGAAGGACCGGAGCCCCAGCCCCGAAGGGGGTTTTATCTTCTAGTTCAGATTCAGATCCATCAGAAGGATCGGGTATGATATAGTGTTTATGTTTTAATCTTTCCTGATCCTTATGTATTTGTTTTGCAGATTCAACTGAGACGATGCCGAGCGCACGTTTTAAACTTATGGCAGCTACTTCGGTCCGTCCTTCTGAGGGACAAAGGGAAGCATCGGGCAGCGCTGAAGCAAGTGAATCAGCAACGGGGGGCACGGTGGTCCCTTCGGGGTCATGGAACCCCCCGATCCAAACAACCAGCGCGGGCACGTTGACCCTTCGCTGCACCGGGCAGTCCTCAAGCGGAGAGGGGCCTGCGTTTCGGGTATTTGGAGTTGTAGAGGAGGTGATAAAGACTCGGATTCCTTCTTTGAGCCTATCCAGCCTCTATCAAATCGGTAACAACTCTTTTATTAACACTAAGACAATTACTTTGTTGCTGCAGGGAGCCGTTCCCGTGGAGAAGGTTCTCCCCGGCCCTCAGCTTAAGCCGAACGTCTCCCTGCCGCCGGTCCCCTTAGGAAAAGGGAAGAGGGTGACCGAAGTAGAAGCCCCGCAGGAGCCGAAGAGGCTGAAGAAGGGGGGCCGCACTCCGGTCCCCAATAAGGGGATCGTTTTGAAGGAACCTGGGCAGGGCCCGAAGACCAACTCCGATTGGGGAGTTGCCCTGGACCTGTTGGACAGGTTCAGCAAGGGGAGGAAGTTATCCTCCTGGCGGAGTGCCTTTGTAAAGGACTTCCGCCTTTTTGGGGAGCAGAACCCAGATAACGTCCAAGCGGACGTATCTGGGGAAGATATTATGGAAAGCTTCCTCGACCTCACATCTAAGGTAACTTTGGCTTAACTTGGAGGCCCGAAGCTTTATTTTTAACAATGTGTGGTCTTTTGCAGATGTTGAGGAAAGCTTTTACAACGGCTATTACCATGGAGAAATACCAAGGTGATAGCGTTGTGTCCCAGAAAGTCCAAGACCAACTTGACCTTGCGAAAAGGCAAGTTGAGATCAAGCATGGGGAGTTGGTCACGGTACGGGAGGACCGTGACCGATTGGATAATGAGCTGCTAAGAGCAGGGACGGAGGTCTCCCTCTTAGCAGATAAAGTCGCTGAGCTGGAGAAGGTGGGGAAAACGGCTCAGGGGCGAATAGACGACCTGGAGGCCAAGTTGCGGGCCAAAGACGAAGAAATCAACCAAGTCCAAGGTCGGGCCCAGGAGAAGAGGAATAAGCTGAATGAGCTTCTCCTTCGGGCCCAAGAAGAAAAGCGGCATTGGATGAAGAATTGACGAGGGCCCGCACTTCGTCTGAAGGTTCGGTTCGGGAAGCAGTTCTGGGGTTCGCTCAGTCCCCGTTGTTGTTCGCTTTAGCGGATAACATACATGGGGTTTACACTGCGAAGTATCTGGATAACATGCGAGAGCAAGTTATCCATACGTTCGGGCTCTCCCCTTCGGACGAGCGATGGAAGGCGATCGAGCCACTAGAGAAGGATGACAAGTTTCAGGTCATTCCAACTTTGGAAGAACCTGTGCTGGAAGAGGACCTTTCTTCTATCTCTTTGAAGAGATGGAGAAAGCGGTCAACCAGAAGGTGGCCGATCAAGAGGAAGAGCTGAAGCGGCTCGCCGACCGGACCGAACCCCAGGAGCCCGAAGCAGAAGACAAATAAGAAGGGCAGATTAGTTAGATCTTAGATATTACTTTGTATATGCGGTTCTTTTTTGTTTAATATAAAATTTTCCTCCCTTTTCCTTCAGCTTTAGTTGTTTTGATTACCAGAGTGAACTGATATAACTAACTTCGGAATAAACTAATAAGTTTTAACTTTAACGAAGTAGTTTATCTTAACTTCAGAATAAACTAACAAGTATAAGATCGGGGACACTTACAGGGTGTCAACCATCCGTCCCAGACGTTATATTTAGTTTATTTACGTCAATTTTGATTGGATCAGTCGTTTTACATGGTGTATGGGTCACTCTTATTCCGTCCATGGAATCATTACTCAATTGAATAGGCGTAGTCTGCGTTAATTATGAGTTTTTACGGGCTTTCGCCGAACCTTGGTTCTTTTAAAGTCCCTTAGGTTTCACTGGCTAAGCTTGGCTCATAATACATCTTATGTTAGGACTGATCTTATGTTTCGATATGCTGACTATCATTCCTTTCGTTGTAGCAGATTTCATAGGTACAAAAGGCCATCCCTAAAGACTGAATGCCGTTGAAGGGAATGTCTTATTTCGTAATGAGTTCTATGAGAATCACGACTCATCCATGGGGCTAGGCAAGTGCAGGAGCATCTGACTCGTCAGAGCGGTCACTGAAACTTGGGAACCTTGCGGATAAGAAGCTTCGGTCACCAGTCCAGATTCGTCCTAAGCTTATCCAACTCCAAGATCGGTCCATCATTCTATTCGAAATAATTAACTCTTGTACTTACTTGTTTACTACTCACGTTTAATAAAATGTTTTTTATTGAGTCAAAACATTAATAAAAAATACATAAGAAGTATCGCCTTAGATTCATGACATTCCAAGTTCGGGGGACCTCTATACCATCCAATGTTTCAAGTTTATACGCACCTGATTCCAATTTCTTTGATACCCTATACGGTCCTTCCCAATTTCTGTCCAGCTTTCCAACGTTACTCTGCACCTTAATGCTTCTGAGGACGAGATCGCCTTCAAAGTACTCCCTGGGGAGGACTCGTTTGTTATGGGCCCGTTCCATAGTTCGCTGATAAGCACGCATCCGTGCATAAATTGCATCTCTTTTTTCTTCAACCATCTCGAGGTCCAATAATCTCCTTTCACCGTTCATATGCTCATCGTATTAAGATATCCGAGGTGATCGGATGGCAACCTCCACCGGGCTAACAGCTTCGGTCCCATACACCAAAGAGAAAGGTGATTCCTGGGTTGTTGAGCGAGGTGTAGTTCGGTACGCCCATAAGACCTCACAGATGTGCTCGGACCATTTCCCTCCAAAATCTTCTAACTTGGTTTTCAATTCTTTCAGGATAACCTTGTTAGACACCTCCGTAAGTCCGTTGGTTTGGGGATGAGCCACCGATGAGAAATGCTGGGTGATGCCCAACTTGGTGCATAGATCCCGTATGTTCGTTCCGCGGAACTGAGTCCCATTATCAGATACGAGCGCTCGGAGAACCCCGAAGCGGCTCACAATATTTCGCCATATGAAGTGATTGACCACTTTCTCTGAGATAATGGCTACGGCGTCTGCTTCGATCCACTTCGAATAATACTCCACCGCTACGATACAAAATTTTCTTTGCCCTATGGACCGAGGAAAAGGTCCGAGGATATCAATCCCCTATCTGTCAAACGGACAAGGCAATGGGGTAATCGATAATGGAGCCCCAGGCAATTGCGGGAGTGGAGCGTGGTATTGACATATGGCGCAACGCTTAGTGTACTGCTTAGCGTCAGCGAGCAATGTTGGCCAAAAATACCCGGCTCTAATAATGCGGTGGTATAAAGATCGGGTCCCTGAATGAATGACGCATATCCCTTCATGAACATAAATCATGACGGCTTCGGCTTCAATAGGAGATAAACATCGCAGAAGCGGGCCCTCAAAACTCTTTTTAAACAAGCGTCCGTCGACTAAGGTGAATCTCTTAGCCCGGACCTCTATTTTCCTGGCCTCAGACTTATCTTGAGGGAGATATCCATTTGAGAGGTATTTAACAAAGGAGTCCATCCAATTGGGTTCTCATGGGGATTCAGTAGCATCAATATTCAAGCCCTGGAGTTCATGACATAGAGCCCTGATCTCTTCAATAGACTGTTCGGTCACTAGAATCTCGACCGAAGGTCGGTCCTAAACGTGGACCGAAATAGTGCTCTGCTCTATGTCGGGTATGCCCGAAGCCAATCTGACGAGTGCATTGCCAACCATGTTTTGTTCTCGTGGCACATGGTCCAGAGAGAACTCACTGAACTTCTTGGATAACTCCAGAACTTTAGCGCAGTACAACCTCATCATCGGATCGTGAGTCTCAAATCTCCCTGCAAATTGTTCCACTACTAACTTCGAGTCTGAGAACATTCGCACTCTGCTAACCCCCATTTTTCGAGCTAAGATCATTCCTGACAATACTGCCTCATATTCCACCACATTATTTGTTCCAGCAAAGGAAAATTTTTGTTCCAGCAAAGGAAACCCCAGGAATTGGGGTGAAAACCACTCGACTAAGAGCTGATTATGCTCTTAGACTGCTCACTAATGAAATAACTTAAAGTCAATACAAGAGAGGCTAATGAAAATGACGAGGTAAAGAAAGCGGTAAGAATTCCGGCAGGGTAACAGCCTGTTCTTCCGCGTCCAAAGGGTCCTGATATTTCCGTCGTCTTGCCCTGTATTTATAGAGTTCATAGCGTGTGTAAATCACGCTCCGTAACCGCCTCTGACAGGTTTGTTAGAGGTTGTTATCGCGAGATGTAAAACGAGGTCGGGACCGAGGCGTGGCCTGCGTGATCGGGCCCGAAGCGTGGTAAACATGGGAAGGCCCGAAGCGTGGTAAACGTGAGTTGTAACCGTTATGTAATCGCTCGGACCGAACCCAGGTGCCAGCTGGCAGAAAACGCTTTATTTCGTTAAGGTCAGCTTCGGTCCTCCAGTTGAACATCGGGCCGCTCCTCCTTAGAGGTGTAAGTGGGCTGCAGGGGTTCATTTTCGCCATTTGAATTGGCCCAACCGTTGCTGGGCCTTATCCATCACAAGGTACTCGGTCCTGGAGTTCTCATCAATATATATGGATTGAGTTTCAACACAAATTCATATCAAACAGCATATACAACATTAATTGTAGTGTGCAGCAACTACAAATTTCAGGCATAATCGAATTCCAATTTTCGAATTGAATTTCGTTAATGTTTTATTTATTTGAATATTTATTATTCATTTGTAATATTTGATATTGTGTATTCGACACGTATTAATCATAGAGATAGATCATGAATGACAACATATTATGACGACATTGGTTCGACTTCTGATGGTCAAGAGGAAGGTCTTGTGATGACACTGAGCCTGATTCCCCAGACGAGGAACATGATGACGAAGAAATATCGGAATGAGGCATTAGTGGAGCATCATGAAGAGTGAACCGGGGCAGTGGGTTAATACGACGGTTGAGATGTTCCGCCGAATTAAAATTGTAATTGTAATTTTAGTAACAACAAAAATGATAATCAATACCAACATTTTTTTATGGGAGAATTCTATCCAAAAATTTCATATCTATCATGTCATCATCATAAAAACGTGGCTGGTCAGGTGGCGCGCTGGACTCTCCATGTGACCTCGGTCTTCGCGGCATTTCCCTATCACAGTTCATCAAAGGCGGTTCACTGCGGTTAGGGCCTGGTGGGTATGGCGGGGTTTGGAACCAGTTCACTAATACCATCTTCCGATATTTCTTCGTCATCATGTTCCTCGTCTGGGGAATCGGGCTCGGTGTCATCATCAGATCCTTCCTCTTGACCACCAGAAGTCGAACAAATGTCGTCATAATATGTTGCCCATTCATGATTAATCTCTATGATTACTACATGTCGAATACACAATATCAAACATTACAAATGAATAGTAATTATTCTAATAAACAAAATATTAACGAAATTAAATTCGAAAATTGGAATTCGATTATACCTGAAATTCGTAGTTGTTGCACAATACAATTAATATTGTATGTGTTGTTTGATATGAATTTGTGTTGAAACTCAATCTATATATATAGAAACATTATCATTGTTTGAAAAACGCGGAAAGAGAATGTCGACAACTATAGCGGATGTCGTCTGCTATTAGTTGATGTGTCCGCTATCGACACTAAAACATTAATTGGTATTTTCAAACGCAATATTAGACCAAATTAGCCTAAAATAATGAATATAGATATTTCAAAATACACAAACATGTAAAACAATTTACGAATGAAGTATAAAATTCTGAATTCACATTTATTAGCTTCTTGTTCTCATCGTCTTCCAATCACCTATGCATTTCTTTTCTTCACATACAATAGTTTCCACACAGCTTATTATCTTACTATCATTAACCCTATTTTTTTTAAAAAAAATATGTTTGTGGGTGTGTGAATCCGCTCACCCACGCACCCAACACACACCCGATGTGTGAAATTCTAAAATTTCAAGCACCCGTGCAACATAGGTTAAAATCAAACACAAATCAAAATCCAATATTTTTTTTGTAAACTAAGTTAAAGTAAATCAAAGTGGGTGAACTCAAATTCAATACAATCCACTCATTCTAATTTTAGAAAAAAGAAATACAATTCCTTAATATATACTTTAAACAAAAAATCTAGAATAGTTATCAAAATATAATCAATTATTATTTAATATATCACAATTTAATTTATAAATTAAAAATATTATAGCAAACTTAAAACAAATATTGAATGAGACACCCCGATTGGGTAAAAATAAATGAGTCAAGCTCAAAACTTGGTATGTCATAGTAAGAAAAACGTTGGGCTAAAACATGATGAGACCCGACACATTAACACTAAATAAGGAAAGAAAAATCTTCTATGAGCTATCTCCACGATTAATCGGATCAGGGTTGTAGGCTGTAAAGTGGTTCAGTCCTAATAGATCTAGAGCGGATCGACAGGGTGAATGTACACGCATCCGTTGATAAATATTATATTATTATATATTAATAAATATTGAATCGGATTGGATCAGAGATAAAAACCGTATCCAATCCGATATCGAAAGTTATCTGATCCGATCAAATATCCATAGTTTTGATATCGAGAAAATCGATCGGATACGGTTCAAATATACCAAATATTTGTATTGACGTATTTTTACGTAACCTCTATTCAAATGTAAATTAATAACTAATTTTTTAGTGGATAAATTATTACCAACCTTAAAATAATTTTAGAATTCATGGTTTGTCCATGACCCATTTAAGAAGCCCAAACGGAATATCATCCCTTTCCGCAATAGGGCGGAGGAAGCTCGTTGCTCTGGTTCAATTCTTTTGTGGGTATCATTGAGATCGTCAATTGAGAACTTTCCAGCAGTCATTCACGTATTTGCGGCATGATTGAGCTGGGAGACTTGTCCATTGGCAGTGTTCATCTTTCTAGTTTCTGTAAGTTTTCCTTCTGAGTAACCATTATTAGTTTCTAAAGCATCAAGTGTTTATTTCTCTGTTTTTTACAAAAAAACAATGATGAATTATGAACTGTCTCTAGATTAGTTAAATTTGTGAAAAAATGATTTTTCCTTGAATTGTGTTTTCCTTAGTGGTTGAGAAATAAAGCAACTTTTTTTCTTATCTCTTCACTCTTCTTGACCGTCATCAGTTTGTGTAGACTACTGAAATTCAGCGTCAATTACAACGCCATCCATGAAATGAATCAGCAACATTCCCTTCCCTTTGCCACACCGATCGAGACCACCGCATTTGCCACCATTTTTCATCTGAATTCTTGTGTACATGTAAGTGAATCACCAGACTGATTTGTATACATTTTCTTTATCCAATTCCAAATCATCCAGAGAAATCCATCTCGGAATGGTGGAGAACCCAAGGATTTGCGGCTATTCTTTCAAACAAGAAAAATCAATTACATCAAACCCTAAGGCTACATTTAATCTTGTCCGTGCCCAAAATCATTTCCACCCCTATAAATCTCTCTACATATCATCATTCTCTCATATCCACATCATATTCTATTTTCACTTCTAAAATTTCTCATTCATCCACAGCATTATTTATTTCTCTTTCATCCACATCAATTTTTCTCTACAAATTTCATTTTATCTTTCTATCTCATCAAGTTTATCATTTTATTGCCTTATTTATCATTAAATATTATATTTCAATTTTAATATTTTAAAATTAATATAAAATAGATTAACATTAAAATAAATTATATATTACATTTTATAGAATTTAATATTATATTACATTAACATTAAAATAAATTAACTAAAAACATTTATTTAAAAAGATTACAAATACACCTAAAATTTATTTTATACATGTTCAATAAGATCATTTTTTAATTGATGACAAGTTCTCCGATCACGAATATCGATCATACGACGAAGATAAGCATGAAAACTTGGATAAGTTCCTCTATGAATTGATTCTAATTCTGAAGAGTCTTCTAGTTGATCATAATCTCCAAATGCATTGTAAGTTTCGGTGTGGTCGTCTCTCTCATATTCGATAATCATATTATGTAATATAATACATGAATATATTATATCTCCAAGAGTTGATCGATCCCAAAGACGTGAAGGTCGGGTGAGAATCCCCCATCGAGCTTGCAATATCTCAAATGTCCTCTCTACATCTTTTCTTACTCATTCTTGATGAATGACAAATAATTTATCTTGTGGAGTTTGTGGTAGCGTAATAGATTTAACAAAAAAGATGTCAATCAGGATATATATCATCACCCATATAATAACATATATTGTACTGATTTTCATTGACTGTGAATTCAATTTGAGGGGTTGTTCCATTGTGCAATTCATGTAGTAATGGTGATATGCAAAGAACAATCAGATTATTATTAGAGCCCGCCATATCGAAAAAAGCATGATAAATCCATGTATCCATAGAGGCAACAACTTCAAGCATTAATTTCGAAACATGCTTGTCTCCACGAACGAATTGACCTCTCGATGCCACGAAACAATTTCTCCATTCCCAATGCATACAATCTATACTTTCCAACATTCCAGGGAAACCACGATATTCTGTCAAGTGTAGTAGGCGTTGAATATCTTCTAGAGTCGGACGTCGTAGATATTCATCCCCCGAACACTCCTCGGATCGCTCTTACAAAATGTCGCAAGCAATCTAATGTGGTCTTCTCTCCCAATCGAACATATTCATCTACTTGATCAGCGGTACAACCATATGCTAAACATCGTATAGCTGCGGTGCATTTCTGGTGAACTGTGAGGGACGTACGTCCAGTGGCATCTGTCATTGTTTCGAAAAAAGGATCATGATCAGCGATTGCGGTCATAATTTGCTCGAACAGTGGACGTCCCATACGGAATCTTCGGTGAAATTAGTCTTTAGAATACACCGGGTATTGAAAGAAGTAATATGCCATCAGTCTTGTGCTTCTCTACGCACGACCCCTTTCGATGTGGCATCGAGCATGTTTTTTTGCATCCGAGGGGGTGATTCTTCGGAATCATCTGAACTACTCGAAAATGAAGACTTCATGTACGCCTGTAGTTGTTTGTACGTTTGCGGGATTTCTGAGATGAATAAATATGTCAAAAGAGATTGATCGTTGTTAGTAGAATTCATCTTCAATTATTTGTGTTATGCAAACATTTCAACAAACTTATTTATAGAGGAAAATTTTTGCGTCTCGAGGTGTTGTAGAAAGTCATGCAATGACTAATTACATCGATCCAAAAAACGATAAACATAGAAAGTCGAGCAATGGCTAACCACTTCCCGGCACAGTTGTCGTATAACATCGATATTCGAATTTCGATTTGACAAAATTTAATGCGGAAATTGAAGGTCCTAGAAACACGCAATTGTGTTTAGTCACATCCCAGCACGGTTGTCCGAAAACATCGAGGTTCAAATTTCGATTTAACATAACATAATTCGGAAATCGAAGTCCCTAAAAACACGCAATTGTGTTTAGTTACGTCCCAGCACGGTTGTCGGAAATTCGAATCTTGATTTGACTAAACATAATGTCTCAACTATATAAGACACTCTTATTGATCATTCTTCATACTTAACTTGAACAATATGTCTCGTATATCAAATGTTCAATCACAATGATTTTCATCTGATGATGGTGTAGATAACTTATAGAGTGGCAACCTTGTCGCTAACACCGACATGGGTAGGGACACAAGGTGGATGACGCGAGAGGAGTAGCTTGTAGTTGCCGAATGGCTCCAAACATCTAAAGATCTTATTATCGGTGACTCACAGAGAATTAGTTCATTTTGGGGACAAATAGTCGATTTCTATACAATACATTGAGGTCAAAGCTGCAAAACCGTGACAAAGAAGCCATTCGGAAGAAATGGGGCCAAATCATCAAAGTTGTCTCCGAATTTTGTGGAGCCTACGATGTTGTATGTACCCGACATCCAAGTGGATATAATGAACATGACTATTTCAAGGAGACACTTGCTGCTTTTTGAACAAAAAAAGGAAAATATTTCGCTTACGAACATGTTTGGCGAGTCATGAGAAATAAGTCGAAATAACAGCAGGAACAAGGAAGCATCTCTCACCGCTCCAGTGAAAACTTCGACATACTCCCATCGGATCCGACACCGGAAATCCAACCTATTGGAAGAGATGCTGCTAAAAGAACACAAAAACAGAAAGAAGCTAGGATGGGCGAGGGTTCTTCATCTATAGCTGAACGAAGGGTGGAGAAAGACCGAAAGATTGATGAGAGCAACAAATGCTTCGACGAATTCAATAAGCTATATGAGCTAGACATAAGTGTAAGGTTGATGAATACTGATCCGGATAAGTTGAATCATGCACATAGACTATTATTCGAGGATACTCTTAACAAGTTCATCGTACGTAGTTCGATTAATAGCAGTGATGGATCTCAAAATTCTGCTAGTAACCCAAGAAGTAGTGGTCAAGATAACGATTCATATGATTTCGATGTTAAGCCTTAGTTATAAATTTGTATCGGTATGTTTTATTTGCTTCGATATATTTCGTTTTTTTGCTTCGTACTTCGTTTTTATTATTTCTATTTTAAAACTATTAAATTAAAATTATATATTTAAATTATTAAACTAAATTAATAATTTGAATATATATAATATTTGAAAACAAGTATATAATACAAATCATATTTAACAATATATATATATACATTAAATTAAAAATAACAAAAAATTAATAAAATATTCCATATCCGTGGACAGGGGCTTGGGCGCTGTCCGTGGAGAGTATATTTCCGCACATACAGCGGCGCCCATGTATCCATGGCACCTATGTGGGGACCAAATCGGCGGAAATTGTTGTACTTCCATACGGCAATTTCTACCGTTACAGGTAGTCTAAGACCATCTCAATCTGTGACTGTGACCATACCCATCAACATCAACATCAAACTTCTCTCCTGACACATCATTATTTTCACTCATATATATCATTTTATCTCTCATCCACATAATTTTTTTCATTCTTTTTCGTCCATATCATTTCAAATAAAATTAATTATATTTATTTCATTCGTATTTCTCTAATTAAATATTTAATTTATATCATAAATATATATATTCGATATTATATTAAAATGTTATGAAATATCTTATTTCGTATTAATCCAAATTTCATTGTTTAATCGTATTTTTTCGATGTTCTAGATTAATAATATTTATTTATCATTTTTTATATTTTTTTATGATAAGATTTTTATTAATATTAATATATTATATTTATAAAATATATTTTATTAAATAATTAAAATTAAAAAATATTTTAAAAATAATAAAATAATGATCTGATGATTATTGATATTATTTGTATTATTTCTCTCTCCTCGTACCCATATTTAAGTATAAATTTGGACATCGATGAGGAAGCTCTAACAACACATATTTAAATATAAATTTGGGCCTAGAACTCATTAGAATTTCTTCACAGCCCATTATGTGATCCAGCAGCAATTCCAACACCCAAGCATTTGCGTCAGAACAGCGTACGTGTTGCTACCAATCTAATCTCAATTCGCGGTAGAAGGCCCTTCTCCGACGGCAGGAACAGTGTGAACCGTAAATCTTCAGGTAACATACTGAGTACCATTTCTCCAAATTCTCCAATGTCGTCCTTGGCGAATGGGTTGTGGTTTTGGTATTTAGATTTCGGTGGAGTGATCTTTGAGCGAATATGTATGGGTTACAGTTGCAGCGAAGATAATTATGCATAATTTTCAGTGGGTTTTCAGTTTTGCTACTTCCAATGCTCCTCTTCTCATAACCAATCTCAGTTGCACTGCAAGGATAAGTTTGACTCGTATAGAGATGTTAGTTGCTGTTAGATAGGATCGGAGCTGGATTTTGAAGGGAAATAAGAAATTAGACTTTGAGGAGGAGCTCAATAACTCCATGTAACATAACTGTGTTGACTCAGTTTCGGCACTAATTTTTTACCCCTGTCGTGGCATATTTCATATCCTACCTTTCTGGTTCTGGTTCTGGTTCTGGCTCAGTCTACTGATGGTAATTGCTTATAGCAGAAGAAATAGTTACGAGAAATAGGATAGCTACATGGATTGGTGCGATTTCTCATTAAACTCTTAACCTCATACACCTAGAAACTCATTGTTCTTATAGCATTTACAATTCTCCAATGCGAAATATACACTTTTGACTTTTGAGGTGCTTGGCATGAAGTATATGGAATATTAAAGTGATTCTGTTCTCTTTTCTTTCAGGAAATGTCAGCTGTCCGAAGCCTGGTCATAAGGAAGATGGGTATAGTAAATTATGCAGAAGCATTGAAGCTGCAAGAAAGGCTCGTCTCTGATCGTAAGAAGAACATGATCACAGACACTCTTCTCTCCTTACAGCATCCACCAACTTATACACTGGGGAAGCGGCGTACCGACCACAATCTTCTGAAATCAGAATCCGAGCTAAAAGCCATGGGTGCTGAGGTCCACTACACAGATAGAGGGGGAGATGTCACATTTCATGGTCCTCACCAGGCAGTTTTGTATCCCATTATTTCTCTAACAGGGCTTGGTTTAAAAGCCAGAAAATATGTAGAGAAGCTGGAGTCTACTATGATCGAACTGACCTCACTGTATGGTGTAGTCAGCCGTGCAGGAGGAACAGGTGGTGAGTGGGGTGTTTGGGTAGGGGAGAAGAAGATTGGTGCGATTGGGCTTCGAATATCCTCTGGGATTGCTTATCATGGCCTGGCTCTTAATATCAGTACTGATTTGAGTTACTTCAACCATATTGTGGCTTGTGGGATTGCAGATAAAGAGGTGACTTCATTGGAAAAAGAAGTCAAACAAGCGCTTCCTTGCGAAGAGGTAATACAGGAACAGCTCAATGCTTGTTTTGTGAGGAATTTTGGCTACACAAATGTTGTTTCCTCCAGTCATTTACCCCATTGAATTGCATACAATTCAACAGAGGTTAAATTATAGATGCTGACTGAAGGGATAAAGAGTAAACAACAGAGGAGATAATCAAATCTTGCTATTACTCATTAGAATTAAGAAGATTCACAGAGTTTGCATGTACAGTATTGAAGAATGATTATAAGATTCCAGAAAAAGGAGAAGCCATTGCCAGTGTAATGAAATCTACGAAACTAACCAGAAAAACAGTTCTCTAATTTTGGAAGGGACAAGCACAGAATAGTGACCTAATTTATGATTTGGGGGAATATCAAATTTATGATTTGGTTTTAGATCAAGCGAACTAAGTTGGCTTTACGATTGTGTGCATCTATAAATCTTCTCGGATAACACTAGCTGCTAAATCTACCTAATTTATTGACTATTTGTTGCTGATATACCTTTCCTAATATATTTGGATCTGTTGTTGTAAATGGAGAAATTGTTGGATTATATTATGGGAAATTCCCATGTCAAATATTTAGCTATTTAAGTTTATGTATTTTTTATTTTGGAAGTGTAGTGGGGTTGAGAGTTTTCATTGTGCTTCTTGTCTTCCTACATTAGGAGTTAGGAGACAAGGAATCTATTGGTGATCGGACTGCTGTTGGGAGATTTTGGATCTGAAACATGAACATAGAACTAAGTGAGACTCGAGTTTTAGTAAGGAAAACATTGTTGTGTGTGTTGGTGTATCGTGAACCCGTGACCAATGTATCTAGTCCCTTGGTGCCTGAAATGCTTATGTTGTGATTCATGAGGGCAGTCCCAACATTGGCATCAGTGATATCCTTGGTGGAGGGAGCTGATCCTGCTCTCATGAGTCGGAGTTTCTTAGCAAGGTTTTCGTACCTTGGAATTGTGCAGTGCAACACATGCTAAGTTACTTACCTATTCTCGGTTGGGTTTGCTTGCGGTTAAGGGTTCTTGGTTCCTCTTGTTAATGCGGCATCCTGACATTATTTTTATATATAAGGTCTAAGTTAATTTGGGACAAGGCACGACTTGATGTCTTATTTTGCTATGTTGGTTTTAGAGATGGCTACAAAGCGAATAGGACACGGTTATATTAATAATCGTTACTCGTTCTGTCTAACATAATATCTACCCGTTCTCCGCCTCGTCCCCGCCTCATCCTTTTGTTACCTGTCCCCACCCCGCATCCGTTATGCATTAACTATTGGGTTAACGGTTAATCAACGGTGTATAATTTTTATTTTTTTAAAAATAAATAGTAAAACATCAATCTTTAAATAAATCAAAAGAATATTAAAAAAATATATAAAATTAAAGAACTCTTTCGATTACTATTATTTTAAACTTGGATGGTTTCATCATCGAGAGAATATACGTGGTCCACGAAATACAATTTAATTAGGGTTTAAACAAAACCCTCAAAACTCAAATAGATTGTTTGCACTTCAACCAATGAATTTGTTTTGCTTGCCTTATCAGCGGATCATATTGTTTACCAAACAAAAACTGAAAACATTATGGTCGGATGAATTTAAATTAATTTGATGTAAACACCAAAAAAATCGAAACAAAAAGCAATAAGAAAAAAAAACTTAAAAATAAGATATACATAACAAGAATTCGAACATTGAAGAATACGGGTAGAATAATAGGCAAGAATCATGTGGATATAATTAAGAGATGAAAAAACCAAAAGAATATGGAGAATTTAAAAAAGGAAAAAATGGCATTGAATTGTTAGTTAGTTTGGTCCCTAATTAGGATTTTGTAATAAAAACAAATATTTTAAAAATATTAAATATAATTAATAAATATGAGCTTGGGGATACGGTTATTTAAATGGATAACCGAACGAGTTATTGGATTCAAGACGTATGATCGATGAAGATTAAAATAAAAGTGGATAGAATGGCTACGGTTGAAATGGATTTGTAGAGAGAATGAGTTATGTTATTCTTCCGTAAAACAAAATGATTACATAGAATTAAAAATGAAAAAGGTTTATTCAAACTGATGTATTTCGACATGAGATTAAAAAGTGTTACATCATATATATATATATATAGATATTAAAATTATTCAAAATAACAACAAAAATCATAAATTTAGGATCGCATCTTGACCGTGTTGCTTGATGTTGAACTCTAAATGGGAAACAGAATTGTAGAAGAATGAAGCAGTTTGTTCGTGTAATACTTGTGATGGTATCTTGGTTATTAGGCCCTTGCTGGGCTATCGATGTTGGACTGTAACTGCTTGCAACTGGGCCCTTGCGGTTAAGCCCACTTGTATAAATATTGTATTTCGCTTGAGTTCAAGGCGGTTCATTCTCTGCGCCTAGGGTTTGCGATTCTTCTCCGAGTTCTCTGTGTTGCACTTGCGATCTCTTTGTGCATGTGTCTTTTTTCGTGTGCTCTTGAGGCTTACTGACCTACTAGTTTGGTATCTTGTTTTTAGTAAAGATTTCGTAAATGTTCTTTTGAAATCCGGGTTTGCCGCCTTCTTAGTGTTTACAACGTTTTCTTGAGTGAAATCTAAGGTTTGCCGCCTACTTAGTTTCTTATACGTTTTGTTGTGTGAAACTACTTGAGAACGTATGTGACGTTATAGTTGTGAGTACGTTTGAGTACTGCTTGTGAAACTGTGTGAATTTTTGTGTTTCTGGTCGTGGATCTGAAAAATTCTGAGAATCTTGACATCACGAGTAACTTCTCTTCGGGATAAGACTAACATTTGCGGTTAGACCAGTATCATTTTCATATTTTGTACTGATAATTTCTTGAGGTGTGCAGGAACAAATTAGCACTGAGTGTGTGGCTGATAGCAACAGAAACAAAAGGCGGGCTCGGAATTGGAATTGTTGTTCTCGTGAACATACGAGAACTAAACTGAGCATTCATAACCCTACTTTACTTACTACGTTATTGTGTGATTACGTGATTAGATGTTTACGAAACTTCTTGGTTGTAGAACGTTTCCAGTTTGCTAATTATTAATAATATCGCAGGGCAAAATAGTAGATTGCCGAGACGATCGATTCTAAGATAAGAATCGGGATCGGATACAACTCTAAAATCTGTGTGTTTTTATTGCTTTAAGAATATTAGAACTAATAGGATTAATAAAAACAACAAGTGGTGGAGATGCGGGGTACTTGCTAATTAATTTGTATTAGTCAAGTATTCTAATAGATTGCTCCTACATTTTTTGCTTAAGTTTTTTTCTGTTTTTCTTTTCTTGATTGTATACGTGACTTGCTTTACTATTTACTGTTTTAAATACTTAGCATGCTATAATTGGTGAGTCAAAAGAAGTAGTACTTAAGGAAGGTAACCACTCAAGAACTGGCTGGTTTTTAAATAAACCACCCAAGTTCAATGACAAGGATTTTGGTTACTGGAAGGCCAACATGTTAACCTTTCTGAAACAAGATCTAAAAATATATAGATGTGTAGTGTATGGTATTGGTTTAGTACCAGATATGGACTTAGAACCTAGTTCTGGTGATAAAGATGTTGATATCGAATCAAATGCTAGGTGTTATAGTGCCTTATTTTATGCTTTAAGTGTTAGTGAGTTTAACAAGATATCTAGTTGTAAAACTGCACATGAAGCATGGTCTAAACTAGAAATTTTGTATGAAGGAACTACTAGAATTAGGAAGACGAAACTGAACATGCTCAAACATGAACTAGAAATGTTCTCTATGCAGAGTAATGAATCTATGATTGACTTGCAGCAACGTTTCATTCTACTAGTGAATGAAATGGAACTGTTAGGTCATAAAATGACTAACGAAGAAAAGAACTCTAAAGTGTTAATGAGTCTAGACAACAAATGGGAAATCCTTAGGACCACAATAGAACAAACTAAAGACTTAGACACCCTAAGTGTGGATGAATTGTTCGGTATTCTCTTAACCAAAGAACTACATCTAAGAAGTAGGCAACAATTTGCTGAAAAATCCTCCTCTCTTGCACTAAAGACTACTAAATCCTCAAATAAGGTTGTCAAAAAAAAGTCAAAGTCAAAGTCTAGGGCAACTGAAAGGACTTCCACATCAGAATCCTCAAAGACAGTTCCTGTGTCTGACTCTAAAACCGATTCAGACATAGAAATTTCCTTGTTAGCAAAGAAAATTCAGAAACTATTAAAGGCAAAAAGAACAGCTAAAATGGATCCTGAAAAATTAAAAAACATTACGTGTTTTAAGTGTAAGAAACCAGTTCATATTAGGTCTAACTGTCCCCGCTTGAAACAGGAAACTCATAAGAAAAAAACAGTCCTCCAAGTGCTACTTGATGAAGAAATGTCTTCTTCAGTGAGTCGGAAAACTGTGGGTATACTTCTCTTGGAGAAGAGAATTTGGCCCTGATTGGTATTAATCAGAACGAATCTGACTCTGACGTTAGTTCATCCAAATCTGATGAATGCAGTGGCCTTCTAATTGAGTTTGCTAAACTAGTCAAAAAACACTCAGAATTAGAGGATAAATATGAAACATTGATAAAAGAAAGAAATCGAAATCTTCAGAAAATTAATATAGAGGATGACCCTAGTACTAAATCCTTAAATAAGATCCTGAGTGTTCAAAAGAATTTTTTTGATAAAATATGTGTAGGTTTTAGCACAACTTCTGAAAGTTCTCCAAACAAATCTAAAATCTGCTTTGTTAAATCCTCTGCGCCAGAATGTTTTGATTGCTCATTATCTGCTCTGAATTCTGATACTGTAAATGTGATTAATAGTGATGCATTTTCTCTGAATTCTGATACTGTAAATGTGATTAATAGTGATGCATCTGCTCTGAATTCTGATACTGTGAATGTGATTAATAGTGTTGCATTAAATCATATGTTTGAAAATTTTGAGAAAAAGTTTGTAAAAGCTTCCACATCTTATAATGTAGAAAGTTGAGAGATTGAACTAGCCGCTAGTATAAAACATGATCAATATGTTCATATTAATGCTTCTATTAATTCTGCTAGACAGGGTGTTGGTTTTACTTCAAAAATTAGACAACGTACATGGCATGTATCTAGGCAGAATTTTAGAACTAAGCAAACTGTCGTTACCTTACCTACATTTTTGAAACAGAAAAATGAGAAATTCATCAATGTTAATATGCTTATTGACAGACTGATTTCTTATTCTAGAAGGCATGAACATCTTACATTTTACACTCTTAATAAAATGTGGATTCCTAAAACTACAGGTCTGGATCCTCGATAGCGGTTGTTCCCGACATATGACAGGAAACAAAGACTTGCTAGTTGATTATAAGAGTACTAAAGGGGATAGAGTTACCTACGGGGACAACTCTAACGGTAAGGTAATAGGTACGGGTAGTTTTAAATCTGATCATTTTGAAATTTCAAATATCTTGCATGTTAACAACTTGATGCATAACTTGATTAGTATTAGTCAATTGTGTGATTCTGGCTATGATGTGTCTTTTTGCAAAAATGCATGCAATGTGCTTAGTGTGGTGAATTAATCTTCAATGCATGCAGATTGAAAAATGTATATGTTCTAAATAAGGTTGAGGATTTGGATGCATACTTACTTTCTCAATCTGATTGTGCTTATGAGTGACATAGAAAATTAGGTCATGCAAATCTAGATCTTATCTTTAAGCTAAAGAAACTTAATCTAATTGGAGGAATAGATAACACTTTTAAAAATACTAAGTATAATTGTGAAGTATATGCTAGGTCTAAACAAACTAGAGCAACCTTTAAAAGAATTAATTCTGTAAATTCCACTAGAAAGTTAGAAAAACTGCATATGGATTTGTTTGGTGAAATAAAACCATCGAGTTTGGGGGGTAAAAACTGGTGCTTTATAATTGTTGACGATTATACAAGATTCACTTGGGTCTATTTCTTAAAATTAAAATCAGAAACATTTTCTTACTTTAATAAATTCAAAAAAGAGTGGGAAAATAAAATGAATCTTAAGATAAAGTTTTTACAAAGTGATAATGGTGGTGAGTTTAATAATAACGATTTTTCAACCTTGTGTCAAAACTCGGAAATTAAACACAATTTCTCTTGTGCCCGAACCCCCGAACAAAGCAGTGTCGTCGAACGTAATAACCGAACTTTACAAGAAATGGGTAGGTCTATGTTAATTGAACATAAATCCCCTAAAAACCTATGGGCGAAAGCTGTAAATACAGCTTGTCATGTAATAAATAGAGTTACGTTAAGATGAATTCTTAAGAAACCACCTTATGAATTACTTTTTGATAAAACTCCTAATGTTAGTTACTTTCATGTCTTTGGATGTAAATGCTTTGTACATAACAATGATTAATTAACATTAGGTAAATTTGATAGTAAAAGTAAGGAGGGTAAGTTTGTAGAATACTCAAACATTAGGAAATCTTATAGAGTGTTCTTGAAGGATTTAAAACAAGTAGTTGAGTCAATTCATGTAGTTTTCTTTGATGAAATTCATAAAAATCTAGAAATTGAACCACAAGATGAAGTCAACATAGAATCTGAAAATGAAGAAGATCATTATTTTTTAGATAAGGAAGAAAATCTAGTTGAAACTCTAGAACCCGAGAATGATGATATCTTACCATGTGATGAAGCCGAACCTTCTCTAAAGCCATCCTATATACCGAACATGCCTAAATGCCTAAGTAAGTCAAACATTTTAGGAGATGTTAATGAATCAATTAGAACCCGTAGGTCTTTTAATTCTTTTTGTAAATTACATGCTTTTGTGTATTTAATTGAGCCTAAAACTGTAAATGATGTTTTGAGTCATATTAATTGGATAAATGATATGCAAGATGAATTGCTTCAGTTTAAGAAAAATTGTGTTTGGGAATTAGTCCCTCTCCCTAAGGATCAAAATGTCATAAGAACTAAGTAGATCTTTAAGAATAAACTAGATGAACATAGCAATATAGTTAAAAATAAAGCTAGATTAGTTGCTCAAGGGTACACACAAAAGGAAGGAATAGATTACGGTGAAACTTTTGCCCCCGATGCTAGAATAGAGTGTATAAGAATGTTAATTGCTTTTTCAGCATACAAAGGATTCAAGCTATTTCAAATGGACATAAAATCTGCATTTTTGAATGGTTTTATTTACGAGAAAGTTTTTGTAAAACAACCTGCTGGTTTTTCAGACCCGTCCAAACCCGATTATGTGTACAAATTACTCAAAGCCCTATATGGACTTAAATAAGCACCTAGAGCGTGGTATGAAAGATTGAGTACTTATTTGCTATCTTGTGGGTATAAAAAGGGTAGTGTAGATAAGACTTTATTTGTCAAACATGCAAATTCTGATTTAATACTTGTGCAAGTTTATGTAGATGATATCATATATGGTAGCTCTAACTCGACTCTAATTGCTGAATTTTGTGATATCATGGCTTCCGAATTTAAAATGAGTAATATGTGTGAACTTTGTTTTTGTTTAGGCATGCAAATTAAACAACTTGAATCCGGTGTCTTCATTTCACAATCTAAATACATTAAAGAGCTTTTGAAAAAGTATGATGTTTGTAATGCAAAATCTATGAAAACTCCTATGCAAACTCACTTAAATTTGATAATTGATGAAAATGAGAAAAGTGTGAGTGAAACATTATATAGGAGCATGATAGGATCGTTATTGTATGTAACATTATCTAGGCCGGACATTATGTTTTCTGTTTGCATGTGTGATAGGTTCCAATCTAATCCTAAAGTTTCTCGTTATTGTATGTAACATCATCTAGGCCGGACATTATGTTTGTTGTTTGCATGTGTGTTAGGTTCCAATCTAATCCTAAAGTTTCTCACTTGAAAGCCGTTAAACGAATCTTTAGATACTTGCTTGGCACGTTAAATATTGGACTTTTCTATCCTAAATTTGATGATTTTGAGCTTGTGGTATATGCGGATGCTGATTATGATGGCTGTAAATTAGATAGGAAGAGTACTAGTGGTTCATGTCACTTTTTAGGATCTTGTCTAATATCATGGTTTTGTAAAAAACAGAATACGGTAGCGCTTTCATCTACGGAAGCTGAGTATGTGTCGTTGTCAAACTGTTGCACTCAAATTTTGTGGATTAAGTCTAAACTGCTTGATTACAATATGCCGATTTAAACTGTAACTGTTAATGTGACAACACGAGTGCTATCAATTTAGCAAAAAATCAAGATTAGGCATCACTATGTTAGAGATCTAGTTGAAAATAAAACTATTTGTGTGAAATTTGTGCCTTCATGTGATCAAATTGCTGATATATTTTTGAAACCGCTAGAATTTGCCCAGTTTGCCCAACTACGAAGTGCGTTAGGATTGATGATGTGTCCTTGAGTGTCTTCAACCTGACTGTTATTCATATGTTTGCATAAATGGTGTAAATGCACATTTGTGTAATTTTTTTTTCCTCTCTGGTTTATGGTTGTTGCTCATTGCCTGATTGAATTGGTACGTGTTGGTCTGTTCTATGCTTGTGAATGGAACTGAGACTTGTGTTACATGTGTTAATGCATGTTGTGCTAAACCTGGTTTGAACAAAAATAGTGAAAATGTGCTACTATTTCATATGTGCGACTAATTCATGTACTAACCGTCTTATTCCCGGGGCCTGGCGTACTCTCACTGAGGAGCATACGCATCTGAACTCAGGGGGGTAATCTCTACTTGGAATTTTAGGCATGTCTTGTGATTGTTCATCCCTCCCCGACTATCCCTTTTTCTAATGAGGAGCTATCGATGTTGGACTGTAACTGCTTGCAACTGGGCCCTTGTGGTTAAGCCCACTTGTATAAATATTGTATTTTGCTTGAGTTCAAGGCGGTTCATTCTCTGCGCCTAGGGTTTGCGATTCTTCTCCGAGTTCTCTATGCTGCACTTGCGATCTCTTTGTGCATGTGTCTTTTTTCGTGTGCTCTTGAGGCTTACTGACCTACTGGTTTGGTATCTTGTTTTTAGTAAAGATTTCGTAAATGTTCTTTTGAAATCTGGGCTTGCCGCCTTCTTAATGTCTACAACGTTTTCTTGAGTGAAATCTGAGGCTTGCCGCCTACTTAGTTTCTTAAATGTTTTCTTGTGTGAAACTACTTGAGAACGTCTGTGACGTTATAGTTGTGAGTACATTTGAGTATTGCTTGTGAAACTGTGTGAATCTCTATGTTTTTGGTCGTGGATCTGAAAGTTTCTGAGAATCTTGACATCACGAGTAACTTCTCTTCGGGATAAGACTAATATTTGCGGTTAGACCAGTATCAATTTCATATTTTATACTGATAATTTCTTGAGGTGTGCAAGAAAAAATTAGCACTGAGTGTGCGGCTTATAGCAACAGAAACAAAAGGCGGGCTCAGAATTGGAATTGTTGTTCTCGTGAACCTACGAGAACTAAACTGAGCATTCCTAACCCTACTTTACTTACTGCGTTATTGTGTGATTACGTGATTAGCTGTTTACGAAACTTCTTGGTTGTAGAACGTTTCCAGTTTGCTAATTAGTAATAATATCGCATGGCAAAATAGTGGATTGCCGAGACAATCGATTCTAAGATAAGAATCGGGATCAGATACCACTCTAAAATATGTGTTTTTGTTGCTTTAAGAATACTAGAACTAATAAGATTAATAAAAATAACAAAGAACACATATAAAACGAAGAAAGGAGTATTGTGAAACGGAGAAAGTTTTTCTTATTCTGTATTTCTCAACTTTTAACAGGAGAAACACATCCTCTATTAATAGAGGTGATGCAAGAAACAAACAAAACGTAACAAACTAAAATGTGTAAAGCATGACAGCATTCCATCTGTCGTTATTCTCTCTTCATGCGTAACGTCATCTACCAGTCATTGTACCTCTTGCTTCTTCTGTTATTCTTTCTTCAGCAGTGACAGTCTGAGAATTGGCATCCGGGTTCCAACATCCTCCCCGAAGATGGGCGTGAATGTTTTTCATACCCATCTTGGAGATTAAGAATTGGAACCGTGTAGCCGCTGACCTTTGGTTAATAAATCAGCGATTTGAAATTCTGTGGGAACATAAGTTATAGAGATGAGACCACTTTGTTCTTTCTCACGGACGAAATGGCAGTCCCTCAAAATATACTTGGAGTGTTCATGAAGAACTGGATTTCAAGCCAATTGTATTGAGGATTGATTATCACAATATACCAAGGAAATTGATGAGGAAATCTGGAAGTCACTTAGCAATTTTGTTAACCAAATCAACTCACAAACAAGTGAGGACATAGCTCGTAACTCTGCCTCTGTAGAACTCCGAACCACCAGGGACTGTTTTTTAGACTTTCAAGTAATGATGCTGGATACTAAGAAAACACAATACCATGTTACTGACTTGCTAGAATATGGACAACCGCTCTAATCACTGTCACTATAGTCCACAATATTTAGCCCGGTATCAATTGAGAACATCACACCTTGTCCTGGGGAACCCTTCAGATATCTAAAACACGCATAGCAGCTTGAAGATGAAGGGCAGAGGGATTATCCATAAATTGTGAAAGTACAATAACTCAATAAGCAATATCCGGACGAGTAAAAGTCAAATATATCAATTTCCTAATAAGACGTCGATAATCTGTTGGATCCACAGAGGAAACACCAGTATCCTTAGATAGTTTGTGATTTGGTTGCATTGGAATGGCTGAAGGCTTAGCTCCCAATATGCCATAATGATCAAGTAAGTCCAAAGTATACTTACGTTGACAAAGAATAATGCCTTCTCGGGAGCGAGCAATCTCAATGCCTAAAAAATAACGTGGGGTGCCTAGGTGTTTCAAACAAAACTGAGTGCTAAGAAATTCAATGACGTCGAAAATAATCTGTGGTGACTTACTTCCAACCAAGATATCATCAACATTGATTAACAAAGCAACAAAGGAATCATCATCACTGGAGCCTTAAGTGAACAAAGAAAAATCAGAGATCGATTGGACGAATCCAAATGATAGAATAGCCTCTATAAATTTCACGTTCCATTGGCCAAAGGCCTGTTTCAGACCATATAATGCCTTCTTTAAGTAACAAGCAACCTTAAAACTAGTAGGAGGTATCATTTGTGACTTGTCTGTGAGATGAAAACCATGGGGAACTTGCATGAAAACCTCTTCGATGAGTTCCTCATTAAGAAAGGCATTATTAATGTCAAGTTGGTGTAAAAACCATCCAAACTTCGCAGCAAGAGCAAAGAAAATACGAATAGTGGATTGTTTAACAACCGGACTAAAAGTCACCGTGAAGTCGAAACCTTCGACTTGACTAAAGCCCTTAGCTACAAGTCGAGCTTTATATTTATCTAGGGAACAGTCGGCTTTGAGTTTGACTTTGTACACCCACTTACATCCTACCACATGTTGTGCAATAGGTACCATAACAACATCCCAAGTTTGATTCTGTTGTAAGGCCAGTAACTCATTTGTCATGGCTGCTTGCCATTTAGGAGAGGAGCATGCCTCAGAATATGTGAAACATTCAGAAAGTAAAGTAAGGGAAATGGTAAAAACAGTATAAGAGGGGCTAAGTAACTTGGAAGATACAAAATTGGTAATTGGATATGGAGTAGAAGACAAATTAGATCCACATGGTAAATATGAACAATCATATGCTTTCAGATAGGCTGGTGCTGACGGATGCGATCCCTCCTACGTAAAGGAACAGGTGGAGATATGGCAGAGTTCTTTTCGGGAGGAGGTGAAGGAAAATTAATGCAAGGGCTGATAAGAGGATCATATATAGGAGAAAATGGAGGAAGAACATTTGAATTAGGAGAAGCTGGTGCGGAAGGAGGTGGTGTAAGAACAGAAAAATGGAACTGATCCTCATAAAATACAACATCCCAAGAGTAGAAGACTTGATTAGTTTCCAAATCATAAAGCATGTATCATTTAACATGTGCAGGATATCTAACAAAAATACATTTTCGAGCTCGGGAATCAAATTTTTTACATTGGCATTTCAAAGTGGAGGCAAAGCAAAGGCAACCAAATACTTTGAATGCATCATACGATGGTGATTGTCCATGGAAAATATTGAATGGAGACTGAAAATCCAGAATCCTTGATGGCAATCGATTAATGACAAAAGCAGCGGTAAGTACAGCATACCCCCAGATTTTTTTTGGCAAATTTGATTGAAATAAGAGAGCTCTGGCCGTGACTACGAGTGATTGGAGTTTCCTCTCAACAACGGCATTCTGCTGAGGTGTTTCAACACAAGAGTGTTGATGAATTATTCCTTCAGATGCATAAAATGAGGTAAGTTTAAATTCAGCGGCATTATCAGAGCGTAGGATATGGACTTTACCATTATATGTGTATGAGCCATTACACAAAAATCAGGAATGATATGCATTACCGCATTCTATGATTTCATTAGGTGTACCCAAGTCATTCTAGTGTAATCATCAACTATGCATAAGAAATATGCATAGCCTCCAATAGCTTCAATTACGTAGGGACCCCAAGTATCCATATGCACAAGTTCAAATGCTTTAGTAGTTTTTTAATATATTCAGGGAACGGTTTGCGCTTATGTTTTGCCTTGTGACAGCATTCACAAGCAAAATTTCGAGGTAAAGTAGCAATAGAATGATTCCGATTCAAAGACTTAGTGGTAATATAAGAAAGATGACCAAGTCTATTGTGTCACAAACATGCTTTAGAAATTGAAACATTCATAATTTGAACATCAGAATGTCCATGAGTGATAGAACATGCTTTAGGTAGATCCAAAATGTATAGTCCATTGATTCGTTTACCAACTCCAATCGTCCTCCATGGCGAAACCCCTTGAATCCAATAGCAATTTGTACTCATCATGACATAACAATGCAAAAACTGAGTGAGTCGTCCCACATAAATAAGATTAAACTGAAAAGCGGGAACAAATAGAACATTATGAAGCAACATATGTTCTGTAAGTGCCACAGTCCTTGATGAGGAGACCAAGACCTCGGTTCCAGTAGGCAATCGAACTGAAATTTCAGGTATGGATTTCAATTCCAGAAATAAAGATTTATCGAAACTCATATGTTCGGATGCCCTAGAGTCAATAATCCAATAGCTTGAGGAATACGAATTTTTAGTATGAGAATTAAAGGGCAAGCTAGAGAGGGCAAATAACTGACCTACGGCATTATGAGTTCCAATTGATGAAGCAATAGCCATACCAACAACTGATTTTTCTCCTAAAGTGCTTGTTGTAGGGTGTGGATCCTGGAGATTAGAAACATTCAATAGAGATAATAATATATCAACCTGTTCCTTAGTAAGTGTAGAAGAAGTCCCTGAAGTATCAGTCTCAACATGATTGACGAATGGTTGTTGTCGCTGCTTGCTCTTTGTGAATTAAAAATCAGGCGGATAGCCGACGAGATTGTAGCATTGTTCTTTTGTATGCCCTTTTTTCTTGCAATAAGTACATGTGATTTCCTTCTTTTCCGGCGTTTTTCCATTCATTGCCAAGACATCAAAAGGGATATCAGATACGCCAATGGATATATCCTTCCGTTGTGATTCTTCTCTTATGATAGCATTATAAGCTTCATCCAAAGTGGGAAAGGGTTTTTGTCCCAACAATTGAGATCGATTTGAAGAGAAGTGATTATTTAAGCCATTCAAAAATTTGAATACACGATCCTTTTGTTGCATCTGGGCAAAATGGTTGAAACATACAGCGTTGCATTTACCACACAGACAATGTAGAGCGGGACGGAAATTGTTCAACTCCTCCCACAAGATAGAAAGCTCAGTAAAATACTCTGAAACAGAACGATTACCTTGGTGTAGAGCACCAATATCAACGTATATTTGGCAAACACGGTTGTCATCGGGCTGGGAGAAACGGTTTGCGAGTGTTTCCCATATTACCTTGGCCAAGGGAATGTAGAAAACACTTTGTGCTAGCCCATGCTCCATGGATTTTAAAAACCAAGAAACAATAAGATCATTGCAACGGCGCCATTGGCTATAAAAGGCGTTGTCCTTTGTAGGTTCTGGGATATAGCCATCAATGAAACCCAATTTGTTTTTAACAGAGAGAGCAAGCAAGAAGGAGCGTCGCCAATTGACCGCAGGCTCAAATTTCGCCAATTGACATAATTTTGTCCTCTGTGCTACTAGGTGTGCCTGCTTTCAATCTTTTTTGGCTAAGGCGCGACCTTAGTCTAGAGTGTAGAGTTTCCTCCTTTCTCGAAATGATATATTGATATGTGTGGCCTTTGCTTCACCAGTTTATCCTTGTCGGGTGAACCTTATGCAAGTGAACCTAATATTCGTTTTACAAACACGAATTACTAAAAATAACATAATTGAGTTGAAATTAATCATATTTTACACAATATTCCACTTGTTTTCTGCCTTAAGCTCTCATTTCAGGTCGCCTTCAAGATGGCCTCCTAGGTTTATGATAGCTACGAGACTACCATCGAATCGGATATATGTTTTCTTTTTATATTGAACTGTTATTTTGATTCGTTTGTTATTCAAAATTTTTGGATTTGTTCAAGTCTAGACTTCTAAATCGGATATTACAAAACTCATAACAACCGGTTGTGTAGAAAAACATTTGCGTATAATTTGAATGTAAGATTGTCAATATTATTGAATCAATATTTTTATTATGGATCTAACATCCAATTTTAAAAATTGATTCGATATTCATTATCTGTTTATTATTTTCTAAATATTTCCTTGCTGTAGTCACTGAATATTAATTCAACTTTTTATTTCATTTAAAAAACAGTTAATGTATTTTAATTCTAATCAAAATCCTAAGATTTGGGTATTATATTTTAACTTTTCTATTTAACTATATGTTAGATTTCAAATTTACTATATTTTATATTTAATTTAAATGTCATCATATTCGGTCATTTACACATCATTTTCTAATTATTCATTAATGCTAACACATCTTAAATTATCCATAAATGCTTTCGAATTATAAATTTGTAAGGATCTATGCAAGATTTGATGTGCAAATAAGATTTTTGCTATTAGATTGTTAGATTTAAATAATAATATAATGAATTAACAAATTAGTCATTTAACTTTCCCGTTGATACTCAACTTTTCAAATCAAGAATTATGGTATCTCAATTCAAATTCACGGATGGAGTGGGTCTTCTATGTGTATTATGATAATGTAAATGTGTTTTCAAAATAGATTGTCAGAATATATTTATACAATGTGAATATGTTTAAGTGTTTTACATAGTAAATAATGAAATAAAAATGATGTTATATAAAAAATGGTTATGAGAATGCATTCTTAATACTAAATTACTATTTTGCTCTTATAATTATAGAAAACAAGATTTATTTAATTAGAAATAATTAGGGGTGTTCATTCGGTAAATACCGAACCGAACAGAATTTCAATTACTAAATACCGAATAAGTCAAAAAATTAGCTACCGAATACTGAACCGAATTTTGTTGGTTCGGTTCGGTAAATACCAAATTGTTTCGATTCGGTTTCGGTATTTACCGAAATACCAAATTTTCCGAAATATAATCAAATTAAACATAAAATTAATAATAATAATATATTTAATTATATAACTAAATACAAAAATATTAGTTTTAAATTAAAGAAAATGTTAAATTTGGTATTCGGTAAATTAACGAATACCGATTTTTTTTACCGAACCGAAACCAAAATCACCGAAATTTAAAAATCGAATACCAAACCGATTTTATAAATCGGTATATGTTCGATAAAAAAAATCGGTAAACGGTTCGGTATTCGGTTTTTACCGAATAGTGAACACACTAGAAATAAGAGATTCAGTCGTAAGTGTAGTTTGTTTATAGATTTTTTAAAATGCATTCTAGGAATTCAAAATGAGGGATTCATGTCATTTTGCGTTGAAGAATGAAACTCATAACGCGTTTTGAAAATGGATTGTTAGAATGAGAATGAAAATGATGAGGTGTCATATAAACGAATCCAAAATACATTTTAAAAACGACAACGCATTCTGACAATGCAATCAGAACATGCACTAAATTAAGGAAAATTTTGGATTTTATGCTAAAAATAATTTCTGAACAAAACGACTTAAATTTCGTCGAAATTTTGGATTTAAAATTCAAAACATGAATTTATGTATTAAACATTGTCTTCATTTGGCCAATATACTCATTTTGAGTATAAACCCAAAATTCTCTATAATTAAAACATTGATTTAAACTTAATTACCATCATTAGTATAATTATTTGAATTTAATGTGATTTTAGAAATTTTGTATTAAAATTGATAATGTATCAAATTTAAAGAAATTAACTTGAATTATTTTTGAATTGATTTTGGAACAAATTTTAAGAACTAAATATGTTTTTTTCCATAATTAATATAAAATGGCATAGTTTTCAAACTATGATATTTTTTGTAAAATGAGACTTTAATATTTGATGTAGCAGTCTTTGAACATTTCATTTTTGGAAAAAAATACATATCAAAAGTAAAAACCATATTCTCAAACTTTGATTTTTCATTGAAAACACATTGAAGTTTTATCACTGGTTAGCACATACATTGAAGTTGCACACACTTCATTTATCAACACTATGTTATATCTCCTGATCAAACCTTTATACAAATAAATTGATAATAGTATTATATAAACTAAATATAAAGTAATATCATAAAAGTGATTTGATCTTCAATATTAAATATGGATGAGAATAGCTTGTGACACGTCGTAATGATGCTTAACTTAAAAACAATTCTGGCAAAACCGATGTCCTCCAGGTTACACAAACATCAAACTCTCTTTTTCATGAATAATGATCGTTGTTGATAAACTCAAAATCAACACGGAAAGAATCTCAAAACAAAAACTCAAAGTATTATTGTATCTCATATTTTGATTATCTATTTCCACTATATTAATACTCTATTTATAGAAGATTTAGACATAATATGTCCACTACCTAATTACAAAATAGTAGGAGAAAAAATAAGGAATTAGATATAGACCCGAAAATGTCCTAATTTATATATTATGTAATAATAGATAATTACCAATAAACTTTTTAAATATAATATATATACATATTATCCAACACAATATACTTTAGAACCACAAGTATGAAACTTTAGATGATAAAAATGATCAAATCAACAAAAATATATTTAATTTTGTACTTTGTATTATAATAAATTTTCCATCATAGTGGCTCCTATAATATAATCACCATAATAAATGTTATTTTAGTTTCAATTTTTAAAAATTCATAATTTATATCATAATTTTAAAAATACTATACTTAAATCTTTCAACTTATTATTATTATCAAATTTGATTTTTCAAAACCTATTACCTTTTATATTTTTGTACATTTTATTTTATATGTTCAAATTTCAATATTTCAATGCATAATTAATTCTTCCAAGGTAAAGTTATATTTAGTCAGATTTTGAGATTTTTGAAATTGCACATTTCATTCTTTAATAACTATTTTGATATAAAACTAAAAAAATTTAAACAAACCACTGTGAATCTAGATAAAGTGGAATGTAAAATGCCAACAATGCACTTAATTCTAATGAATGTATTTTGAAATAATGCTTACTTAATTTTTAATGTTTTTAGATAATTGTGTAAAGTGTGAATCTATAAAATTTGAAATATTAAAAATGAAATTAATCCAATACTTAAAAATAACTATTTAAATTATGTGATTAAATATGGCAGTGTCATGATTTTTTCATGGTAGCATGATAATTCTCAATGATACCGATACCTTACCATATTTTTTGAAAAATACTAAAATAGTGAGACAGTGATTTTGAGAAGAAATGACAACATACCAAATATTTACAAAACATTGCCTGCTGCAGTGCACTAAATAAGATGTTGGTAAAAGGGGTGTTTCTTATTTCAGAAAAAGAAAAAGAGACTCACGCGCCAGGGCAGCAGCAGTTACGGGTCGGGAAGTCTATAGCGGCTTGGTCGACCGTGTCGACCAGTGAACGAAAAGATGGACTCGAGACATTGACAAATGTGAATCAGAGAATTTTCCTGAGCAGTTGAATTGTGTTTTATGGAGTGGAGCCCATGAATGAAAAGATTGGCTTCGTTACAGTTACACCTCCATTTTTGAATTCTGTTCTTGGTCTCCCATTCTCCTTTCACACCTATTTTCTAAGATCCCTTTTCCCCATGTCGATTTTTTCCAAATAATTCTGTCCTGGTCCTCTTTTATGGCGTTTTCCGGTACTGGGTCTGGAACAGCTGCGGCGATGAGCTTAGAGGGAAACAGAATCTCGAGCAACCCAGGGAAGAAAGTTGCCGTTTTGTATTATTTATGTAGAAATGGGGAGCTTCAGCATCCACATTTCATGGAGGTCACGCTATCCTCGCCTCGTGGACTATTGTTAAAAGGTAATAAAAAGCGACATAGAATCTGGATTTGTTGGGATGGGTTTTCACTTTTGATTTTCAAATGATTCTTAGATGTAATCGATCGGTTGAGTATTCTTCGAGGAAATGGCATGGCGGGATTGTATGCTTGGTCCAGTAAACGGTAAAATTTGTGAATGAATTTTATGATTTCTTCTTTGATTTTTGTCAAAATTTCGATTTGGTCGGAATGTCAGGGGCTACAAGAATGGATTCGTGTGGAACGATTTGTCGGAGAACGATCTCATTTTTCCTGTACACGGCAACGAGTATGTTCTCAAGGGTTCTGAGATTCCGACGCCAATTACCGGAGCTGGCGTTGATTATCCCTTCAACCCTCATCACAGGCGGCAGCGCAACCTCTCCTGCGGCAGCTCGATTGACGTCAATTCCATGGAGTGCAGAGTCTATAAGGCGGATGTATCGTCCTCCACTATCATCACCGATGCTTCCACTCAGGTGGAACAAGAGAAAAAAGACAAGGAACAGAACGACCAAATATCCCAACGTGACGAGATTGAAATAACACCACCGCCATCGGAGTGCAGCTCTGGAACACATGAAACTTTGATTAAACGCGACGCCGTCAAGCAGAAATTGAACTCTGAAGGGGTCGTTCCGCCTAATAACGGGAAATCTTCCAACCTCCTCCAGCTGATCTGCGGTCCAGGCAAGCGAAGTCTGGGACACCTGATCTCTCAATATAAATTTCGTCCAGCACGCGGTGGTGGAAGACTAAAATCGGAAATTTCGAAGTTAAAAAGATCCACCACCTGCCATTGCGACGGCCGTACCGGCGGACAATTGATTTCATCGCCGCAAGAGGTTGATCATTAAACATTTATATTTTAGATGGGCCAGAGTCAATTTCTTCTGGAGGCCCAATTCGTTTTGGGCCAATTAAATCTTTTTTTCAGAGTTTATGTTGAAATTAAATCTAAAAAGCATGAATAATCAACACCTATCTTAAAATTATCCGCTCCGAACTTGGTTTCCAGGTTCAGATCTATACAGCAAATTTAAAAAGACAATAACAAAAAGTTTAATTATTTTCAAACTAAAATAGAAGTCTAATAATATTATGTACGAGATACATTCATATGTCCAAAATCATGAGTGTATTGCCCAATCAAAAACTTTTCGTATATTCCATTTAACAATAAATTTAATTTAACAATTGTGATGCTTTTAATGTTTGGGTTTATAATTAGAATTTAATATAATCCATAATACTTTATTAATTTGTTAGTTCGTTTAGAAAATTTGATGTTTTTGTTGGATTTTGTAATTTTGATAATCAATTATGGGTAATTACATTTCATTTTTAAATTTATTTTTTTAAAAGAAATAATAAATATTTAATCCATTAGCAATTTAGCAGGCAACCATGTATGGTAAAATAACAGGGTTAATGTCAGAAACAAGATCAGAATTCGACAGAATTACATATCAGGTTTGGTAGAACAAAGAAGTTTAGAATAATAAAAAATGATCAATTCTAATTTATAAACAAATAGACGATTACAATAAATTAAATAGACGAAGAATATAACAACTTTGATAAAAAGTCTATAACAAAAACAAAATAATAGCAACAAAGAATAGCAAAAGAGATCGGCAATGTGAGGATTATGATTTGACTAAGTCTTCGTGAAGAAATCATTTATGACTTGGTGTTGGCTCTCTAAATTTATTAATTTCAACATAATTGTAGACACCACTATACTTTTGATCGAACATACTCTCCCTTGAAGTGATGTCCATAAAATATACTAAGTTTTTCTCTAAAGAATTCAAACTGAATAGTGGATAGAGCTTTGATAAATATATTAGCAACTTGATCTTTTGTAGAACAATGATGCACCGATATTTGTATAAGATCATACCTTCAGTTGGTAAGGAACATTAGACTACCAATACATGATCTAAACATTGTTGCATCTACCAAAGGGTTCTCAATGCTCAAGATGTCTTGAGCCTTTGTCCTTGGTACGATAGATATTTTAGAACAATCACGAAAACCAATCATAGTTAACAAGTTTTCAATGTATTTTCTATGTGTCAAAAAATTTCCAAAATTTCTCTTATTTAAAATTTCAAATTCCGAAATAAATGCTTTAAATATCGTAGAACAATATTTTCCAGCATTATGTGCACATTTAGAACAACGTTTGATAAATATCGGTGATGTGAGATGATTGTATTGTGATTAGAGGTAAACTGATCGTGATTTAAAAAAACTGTTTTTGAAACAACGGTGCAGTGATCGTGATGTCATCAAATGACTTTTTTACCTTTATTTTTAAATAATTGTGTATAAATTTAAAACTAAATTTCATATTATTTTATAATAAATTCTTTATGTCAAAAACTACATTTTTAAATTGTTATATATATTTTTATAGTTTGAACATGTAATTAATAGAATATAAGAAGTTATTGATCAAAATTATTTTTAAAGAAATTTAAACTATAATTACCGAGGGTAAAATTGACATTTCGAATGTGCGTTCTGGTGACCGTTGGATTAAACCAACTGTGAACTCACCACTTTTTTCTGCGCTCGCACGAACGATGTTGATGAGATTCCTAGGAACAGATACATTACAATGGGTAAGGCCCAATAACGATTGGGCCGACCCATGTAATAAAAAGCGAACATGCGCGGCCCAAAATCCTCAGCTTAGCACATTTGAGATAAATTGGTTAGATATTCCGCGACGGGACCTAAGATAGACTTGGGCAAAATAGAAGAACTTTAGACGAATGGTCCCACGGTTCGGTCCAAATGGTTACAGCCCACGCGTTCCATGCTTCGGGCCTCCACACGTTTACCTCGCTTCGGGCTTGATCACTCAGGCCACGCTTCGATCCCGGCCATGTTTTACATTGCGCGACAACAACCTTCAACAATCTTGTCAAATGTAGTTACAGGGCGTGGATTACACACGCCTTCAGCTCAATAAATGCAGAGCTTGACAACGGAATTAGCAGGACCTTTTGGATGCATAAGAACATGTTGTTACTCTGCCGGAATTCTTATAGCTTTCTTATACCTCGTCATCTTCATAAACCTCTACTGTATTTTGTAATGAACTGCTTGATTAGTGAATCGACTAAGAGCTTTTCCTGCTCTTAGTCAAGTGGTTTTTTCCCAATTTCACGAGGTTTTCCACTCTAAATTGTCTTGCCCGTTTCTTCGTTTGCTTTATTTAATCGTTTCCCCACCAAAAACAAATTAAAACCGAGTTCGTTTATTGACGAACCGGACGATTGTTGGTACCCCAAAAAAGGGACCATAACAGTTTGACGCCGTCCGTGGGGACGATTCTCTAATCCCATTTGAGGTTTCTACCAGGGATAGGATAATCAAAGGCATGGCAACTGGAACTTCGACGAACGATAGTAACGTGCTTCCCAACAGTCTCCCAGCCCTAACATTCACTCTACATGATCTGGAAGCTGTTGTGAGGAACGTGGTACTGGAGATTACGTCGGAGAGAAGTGGAACAGAACCACTGGTTGTTTCGAGCCCTGTTCCAAGAAGTAGAGGGTACGAGAGCGACCCTGATGAGCGTAGCACTGATGATGAGGAAATTATCAGGCACGGTGTAACGATGAGGAGGCTGAGATATCGATCTACTCCTCCCCCCACCCAGAGCTCCAACTCCTGCTCTTAGGAATGATCAGAAGCAGATGAAGCGACGTATCGACGAGCTCACTAGGGAATTGGAAAGCATGCGCAAGCTGAAGGATTGCAGGCCCGATTTGGGGCGCAATCCTGTTTTATTCAACAGGGCCATGGAGGCACCGATTAGGTGGAACAAGGATGACGACTGGTGGCATAATCTACATGCGGTCCAGACGTCATCCCAACAATCTGAAGGCGTATCCGCCGCCCTGGGAGATTTGATGCTCCATTTTTCTGAGGAGATCTGGCGGTAGTCCTAGATCGACATTATCGCAACCCCGAGGGGTTGCCGACGTTTCGTGGTGACGGAGATCCGATCGATCATGTTGCTGACTTTGAGTTACGCATGGGAACAGTTTGGGCCTCAGATTCATTGAAGTGCCGCATCTTCGCGGCATGATTACAAGGCGATGCCCGAACCTGTTTCAAGAATCTGCCGGCTCGATCCATACAGTCGTATGGCGTGTTTATTTTAGCTTTCTCTGAGCAGTTCGCTCCAAATGTAGGACCACCCCGAAGTTGGCAGGAACTATATTTGCTGAAATATATCCCGGCTAAAATGAGTCTTCGATCCTTCATGGAAAAATTCAATAGGATCGATCGGGGCATCAAGCTGGAGCTCCAAGACAAGATCGATATTCTACAACAGGTCTTGGGACCGTGCGGCCTTTCGGCCAGTTTGGTTAAGAGCCCGCCATCCACCTTAGGAAAGCTTCTTCAGAAAATCAACAAGTATATTAAGGTGGATGAGGCGTTGGGATTAGACTATCGGAAGACTAGCGGGAATTCTGAACCCGCAGGTGATCATAGGGTTTCCTACCCTAAGATGCTGCCGCGAGAAGTAGCGGCTGTAACTGAGAAAGACGTCCCCCCGAAGCAGGAGGACAATCGGGTGTATTGCGAACTACATCACAACCGCGATCACCTGACCTTGAAGTGCCCGCTGTTGAAAGAGACAATAGCGGCAATGAATAAAGAAAGGCCCAATCGGAATGGTCAGAAGGGCAAACTAGCTGAATCTCCCCGAAGGGGCCATCTAGGTGACAATCGTCACTAGCCGCGGGGAAGAGATAATCGGGGACAACCCCATAATTATAATGATAGGACGGAGGACCGAAGGTCTCCTCGCCAGAGCAAGATAGATGTCAGCACGATCGAGAGAACTGTGGCCAGGGCCAGAGAAGAAGATGGCAGGGCCGTGGCGGCAGAGCCCAGCAAAATGAGGGTGGAAGGCAGGAGCAGCCCGCTCCTACACCAGCCGAAGCGGGCGCCCAAACTCCTCAAAACGAGGCGGCACCCAGAGACGTAGCCGGAGATATTTATGTTATCTCCGGAGGATTGAGAATCAACGAATTCGTCCGGGACCGAAAGAGAACAGTGCGCGGAGACTCTGCTGAAAGCTCCGAATCTGTGGCACTGGATAAATATGATCCAGCTGAGCGGTCCGCTTCCTTCGTCGGGGATATTACTTTCAATATAGCCATCCGGGAGGGGATTATCGATCCATGCGATGATCCCCTTACTATCACTGGAATCATTGGGAACCGTCGGGTCCACATGATCTTATTGGACACCGGGGCTTCGTGGAATCTGATGAAGTGCGAAGTTGCTGAGATGCTGGGAGCTGCCGCTCATGATCTTCCGATCGCTAATATAACTCTATGGGCATTTGACCAGAGGAGTGTCATTTCATGCGGGAAAATTATATTCCCAATCACCCTAGGAGACTCATCCTGGGACCAATTGGAAATCTTGGAATTCATTGTCGTTGAAGTCGACTTAGCTTACAACACCATTATCGGAGGGACCGGTCTCAGTAAGTTAGAGGCGGTCCCTTCAACTTATCATATGATGCTCAAATTCCCCTCCGCTCACGGAGTCATTTCTGTAAAGGGGGATCAGAAGGTAACAAGACAATGCTACTTGAGCTCGTGCCGAACTTTGGCACTTGTTGATAGGGCCCGGGTTGATTTTCTTGAAGAGCCACCGCACCCGAGGCAAGCCATGGAACCCGTTGGGTTCAAAGTTATTAATCTGGTTGAGGATGACTCAACCAAAACTACTCGGATCGGGGCACATCTGGCCCATGCCTTTGAAGAAGAGCTGATCCACTTGCTAAGAAGCCACGTGGATATATTCGCCTGGACCCCGGATGATGTTCCGGGGATTGACCGATCCGATAGTGAGCATCGGATCAACACTGAGCCTGGTACAAAGCCTGTTAGGCAGAAGAGGAGACGTTATTCTCCCGAGAGAATCGAGATTATACGGGCTGAAGTGAACAAACTATTACGGTCGGGGTTTATCAGAGAGATCCACTATACTGAATAGGTTGCAAACCCAATAGTGGTTTCCAAGGCAGATGGGAAATGACGAATGTGTATCGACTTCACCGACGTCAACAAGAGCTGCGAGTCAGATCCGTTCCCACTGCCACATATTGACCTATTAGTAGATGTTGTGTCTCGCAGCACAATGATGAGTACCATAGATGCTTACTCCGGGTATCATCAAATCTTCCTTTCCGAGGAAGATCAGAAAAAATAATCATTCATGACCGAAGATGGCGTCTATTGCTATGTGGTTATGCCTTTCGGCCTGAAAAACGCTGGAGCAACATACCAAAGGTTGGTCAACAAAATCTTTAGAGACTTGATAGTCCATATGATGGAAGTGTATGTTGATGATATGATTGTCAAGTCTATTAATGATGAAGACCATATTACTTATTTGTCTCGTTGTTTCAAAGTGTGCCGCAAATATAAGCTCAAACTAAATACAAACAAATGCTGCTTCGGGATCCGAAGTGGAAAATTTGTAGGATATTACGTTTCAGAAAAAGGATAGAGCTTAACCCTGAGAAAGTGTATGCTATTATTGATATACAACCTCCAAGAAACAAGAGAGAATTTCATAGGCTTACTGGCCGACTTGCTGAGCTAAGCAGATTTATTTCCAGATCCACAGATCGAGCTCTGCCTTTTATCAGAGTGCTAAGAAAAGCAAGTCATCTAGATTGGACCGAAGAGTGCGATCGGGCATTCTCGGATGTGAAAACATATTTAAGCACTCCCCCGGTGATGGTGAGCCCAACTTGTTATGAATCTTTGGGCTTATATCTAGCAGTATTAGAAGTTGCCGTCAGTACAGCTCTGGTAACCATCTGAGATGATATTCACAGAACTGTTTATTATGTGAGTCATTCTTTGGTACCTGCTGAAACTAGATACACTACCTTGGAAAAGTTCATGTTGGCTTTGAAGAAGGCTGTATCTAAGATGAAGCATTATTTTGAATGCCGAACGGTTTATGTTTACACTGACCAGCCTCTGAAAGTGGTTCTTAAGCAACCAGATCTAAATGAGAGATTAGCGAAATGAGCTATTAAACTCAGCGCTATGTATCTGGAATTCGTGCCCCGAAGGGCGATTAAGGCTCAGGTTCTCGCTGATTTTGTGGTCGAAATGACCCGGTCAACCATATTTCTAAACCAAGAGGATGATCGATGGACTGTCCACGTAGACGGATCGACCTTCATAGCAAGAGGGGCGGGCATTACCCTCACAACGTTACAAGGTGATCTTATTCATTCCGCATTTAAATTTTCCTTTGCATGGACAAATAACGTGGTAGAATATGAAGCTGTATTATTGGGAATGGCCCTGACCCGAAAGATGGGAGTTAGCAAAGTGCGAATGTTTTCAGACTCAAAGTTAGTGGTGGAACAGTTCGCATGGAGATTCGAAACTCATGATCCGATGATGAAATTATATTGCGCCAAAGTCCAGGAACTATCCAAAAAGTTCAGTGAATTTTCTCTTGATCACGTGCCACTGGAGCAGAAAAAGGTTGCTGACGTACTTGCCAGGTTGGCCGCGGGCATACCTGACATGGGACCGAGCACTATTTCGGTCCATATCCAGGACCGACCTTCGGTCAAGATATCGGTGACCGAACAATAAGTTGAAGAAATAGGGGCTCTATGCCACGAACTCCAGGGCTTAAATATTAGCGTTACTGAATCTCCTGGGGAACCCAATTGAATGGACCCCTTCATTAAATATCTAACGAACGGTTATCTTCCTGAAGACAGGTCGAAAGCCAGAAAATAGAAGTCCGGGCAGAGAGATATGTTCTAATTGACGGACGATTGTTTAAAAAGAATTTTGAGGTCCCGCTGTTACGTTGTCTATCCCCTATTGAGGCTGAAGTCGTCATGATTTATATTCATGAAGGGATATGCGGTATTCACTAAGGGGCTCGATCTTTATATCATCGCGTCGTCAGAGCCGGATACTTTTGGCCGACGTTGCTTGGAGATGCCAAGAGATATACCAAACGCTGTGCCATATGTCAATATCATGCTCCGGTCCCACAGCTGCCTGGGGCTCCCTTATCGGTCACATCATTGCCATGTCCGTTTGACAGATGGGGAATTGATATCCTCGGACCTTTTCTTCGGTCAATAGGACAAATGAAATTCTGTATTGTGGCAGTTGAATATTACTCGAAGTAGATTGACGTAGAAGCAGTGGTGGTTATCTCCTAGAAAGTCGTAAAACACTTCTTATGAAGAAATATTGTGAGCCGCTTCGGGGTGCCCCAAGCACTCGTATCAGACAATGGGACCCAGTTCCGTGGGAAAAGCGTACGGGATTTCTGTATCAAGTTGGGCATCGCCCATCATTTCTCATCAGTGGCCCATCCCCAAACTAATGGACTTACGGAGGTATCTAACATGGTTATCCTGAAAGGATTGAAGACCAAGTTATAAGATTTTGGAGGAAAATGGCCTGAACATATCTATGAGGTCGTATAGGCATACCGGACTACACCCCACTCAACGACCCAGGAATCACCATTCTAATTAGTATATGGGTCCGAAGCAGTTAGTCCGGTGGAGGTTGCCATCCGATTACCCCGAATATCTCAATACAATGAGCATATGAACAGCGAAATGAGACTATTGGATCTCGAGATTATTGAGGAAAAGAGAGATGTGATTTATAGATGTGTTCCTATCAGCGAACTATGGAACTGGCCCATAACAAACGAGTCCTCTCTAGGGAATTCTTTGAAGGCGACCTCGTCCTCATAAGCATAAAGGTGTAGAGGAATGTTGGAAAGCTAGACAGAAATTAGGAAGGAACGTATCGGATATTGAAGAAATTGGAATCTGGTGCGTATAAACTCGAAACATTGGATAGTGATGAGATCCCCCGAACTTGGAACGTCATGAATCTAAGACGGTATTTCTTGTAAATCTTCGATTAATAGCTTTGACTCAGTAAATATACATTCTTCTAAACGTAAGTAGAAAGCAAGTAAGTATAAAACAAACTGTTTCTAATTAAATGATGGACCAACCCTGAAGTCGGATGATTTAGGACGAGTCTGGACTTGTGACCGAAGCTTCTTATCCGCAAGGCTCCCAAGTTGCAGTGATCGCTCTGACGAGTCAGATGCTCCTGCGCTTGCCCAGTCCCAAGGATGAGTCGCGATTCTCCCAGAACTCACTACGAACTAAGACATCCCCTTCAACGGCATTCATTCTTGGGAAACATCCTTTGTACTTATGAAATTCACTACAAAAGAAGGAATGTAAGTCAGCATATCAAAATATAAGTTCGGACCTAACGTGGGACATATGCAGAACCAAAGCTCGGTCAATATAACCTTCGGCACTTCAGTAGAACCAAGGTTTGGCCAAAGCTTGTTACGAGACTCATAATGAACCCATGCCGCGCCTTTCCTATTCAAGTGTGATCCCAAGGACAGAATAAGAGTGATCAACACACAATGTGAAACGACCAATCCAGTTAAAGCCAGTCAGAGCTAACCAAGTGTAAAATGGGGGACCGATGAGTTAGTACTCTATAACCAGCCCCGATCTTACACTTAGTGGTTGAATACACTCGTTAATACCAAACACACTTGTTTATTTTAGAGATAAGTTATAATAACCTTATTCTGACTATAAAAAGAATGAATGGAGAGGAAAGGAAAATCTTATTAGGAATATGGAACGAAGCATGGATAAAAATATAATCAAAATCTAACTATCCTGCCCAAGTTCCTTATCCTCCACTCTCTGCTCCTGCGGTTCGGTCCAGGCCGCAAGCTGTCTCAGCTCTTCCTCTTGATTAGCCACCTTCTGGTTGACCGCTCTCTCCATTTCTTCAAAGAGGTAGAAGAAGCGGTTGTCCTCTAGAACATGTTCTTCCAAAGATGGAATTACTTGGAAGTTTCCATCCTTCTCCTGAGGTTCGATCGCCTTCCAGCTTTCATCCACAGGGGAAAGCCCGAATTGCTTAGTAACCTGATCATGCATGTTATCCAGGTACTTAGCAATATACATACCATGTATGTTATCCGCCAAAGCGAATAACAAAGGGGACCGAGCGAATCCCAAGACCGCTTCCCGGACCGAACTTTAAGCCGAAGTGCGGGTTCTAGCTAGCTCCTCCTCCAAGCTCACTTTTTCCTCCTGGGCTCGAAGAAGAAGCTCGTTGAGCTTAATCCTCTTCTCCTGGGCCCGAGCTTGGACTTGCTTAGAGACTTGATCTTTTAAGATCGAGATTTCCGTTCCAGCTCTTAACAGTTCACTATCCAATCGGTCCCGATCCTCTCGTACTGCGACCAATTCACCATGTTTGATTTCAACTTGCCTTTTTGCAAGGTCAAGTTTATCTTGGACTTATTGGGACACAACCTGGCCACCCTGGTTCTTTTCCACGGTGATCGCAGTTGTGAAACCTTTCCTCAGCATCTGCATAAGACATTAGGGTCAGAACATAAACATTCGGGCCTTGATATCATGGGAACTTACCTTAGTTGCGAGGTCAAGGAAACCCTCGATTATTTCTTCCCTAGACATGTCTGGCTGGACATTATCTGGGTTTTGTTCCCCGTAGAGGCGGAAATCTTCAATGAAGGCACTCCTCCAGGAACCCAACTTCTTCCCTTTCTTAAACCTGTCCAGCAAGCCCAAGGCAACCCCCAGTTAGAGTTGGTCTTATGGCCCGAGGCAGGATCCTTCAAAATGATCCCCTTAGTAGGGACCGAAGCATTCCCTCTTTTCTCCAGCCTTTTAAAAACCCTTGGGGCGGCTGCTTCGGTCGCTCTCTTCCCTTTGCATAAGGGGACCGGTGGCAGGGAGACGTTCGCCTTAAGTTTGGGGCCGGGGAGAACTGTCTCCACGGGAACGGGTCCATGCAGCAACAAATTAATCGTGTCAGCGCTAATGGCGGAACTATTTCCGATTTGGTAAAGGTTGGGGCTGGATAGGCTCAAAGACCGAATCCTAGCCATTATCACTTCGTCTACCACTCCAAATACCCGAAGCACGGGCCATTTTCCCGTTGAAGGCTGTCCTGAACAACGCAGGGTTAATGTGCCTACGCTGGTGGTCTGGATCGGGGGGTTCCCTCCAGTGGACGACCCCGATGGAATCAGCGTACCCCCTGTCGCTGATTCAGCTGGCTATGCACTCTCCATTGCTTCCTGTCGTCCTTCAGAAGGACGGACCGAAGCAGCAGCCAAACGCTTGAATCTTGAGCTTGGCATCGTTTCGGTTGAATCTGCAGGATAAAGATATAAGGATCAGGAAATGACGGAGTAAAAATATAACGTCATACCCGATCCTTCAGATAGATCTGAACAAGAAAACACCCCCTTCGGGGCTGGGGCTCCGGTCCTACCCGTGACTCCTATTTCTATCAGTCTCTCCTCCCGAAGCAACTCTATCCGTTTAAGACGTGCTTCAGAGGGAGAAAACATCGCAAGTGTGTTTGCGATATCCGGACAGGAAGGGTTGAACTTGGTTCGGTCCAACTGACATATGCGTGGGTGGGTTATAAGTGGCCACACCTTTAACATGTCCTCCTTAGACACTGTTATCCACACATAACAAGACTCCCACGCATGAAGAGATTCTTCCTTATCAACTATAGCGCACTCCTTGGTGCGCATCGCTATGTAATATAACTTACGACATCCTAATAGACCCTTACCCCTTAGGGACCCGACCAAGAACAAATTGAAAAAATGTTCCAAGGTCGGGACCATGCTCTATTGGTGGCAATACAAGATAAACGATACTATATACACATAGCTACCCAGAAATAATGTAAAGGTCGGGAAATGGATTTCCTTAAGTATAGCCGCTACAAATGGGTGTAACGGAAAACGTAACCCGCACTTCAGAGATGCGTAACTGAATATCTTGGAGCGTTCATTACGCTGTAGCCAGAACGTTCATTTCCACTGAAAGGAAGCAAGGAATATCTTCCCGCCCATTTCATATGGAGTAATGAGCCGGAATGGAAAACCTAGATCTACATTCTTCGATATCCAACTCAGACATGGTTGGGTATCTCATCTTACGAGGAGCCATGCCTAATACCTTGATGAAAATCGGTAGGAAAAGTTTAAGCGTAGGCAGGAACTAAAACGCAGAGAGCTTGATTTGGGCGATTTTTTCCTTCGCGAAATGACAATGAGGAGGAACAGTATCTGAAACCCCGATTTAAATAGTAATTTCCCGACTAATTGTAAGCTGCCACGTAGGACTATCATAGGCGGTTGCAGTCTGTACGCACTCACAATGCCTATTGAATAGTAGAATGTGGAAAGGCGTAGGTCTGGATATTAATATTTAAAAGTGACACAAAAACAAACGTTATGGAATTTTGAATTCAAATCCACATCTTGAATCAGCTGAGTGAAGGATCGGTCCCCTGGACGTTCATTACTAGCAGGCTCGGTTCTATATTCTCCCGAACGTATATAACATTGCGTGGTCGGCCTTGCGTCACCTCTGCGATGGCAACCAAACTCGAGGGGCTAGTGATGAGAATCCTAGGACCAGGTACCCTGCAATGGGTAAGACCCAATAACGATTGGGCCGATCCATGTAATAAAAAGCGAACTTGCGCGGCCTAAAATCTCCAGTTTAGCACATTTGAGATAAATTAGCCCGATGTTCCGCGACGGGACCGAAGATAGACTTGGGCAAATAAAAGGGCTTTTGACAAATGGCCCCACGGATCGGTCCAAACGGTTACAGCCCACGCGTTCCACGCTTCGGGCCAGATCATGCAGGCCACGCTTCGGTCCCGGCCACGTTTTATATCGCGCGACAACAACCTTCAACAAACTTGTTAGATGCAGTTACAGGGCTTGGATTACACAAGTCTTCAGCTCTATAAATACAGAGCTTGACGACGGAATTAGCAGGATCTTTTGGACGCATAAGAACAGGCTGTTACTCTGCCGGAAGTTCTTATAGCTTTCTTATACCTCGTCATCCTCATAATCATCTACTATATTTTGTAATAAACTGTTTGATTAGTGAATCGACTAAGAGCTTTTCCTGCTCTTAGTCAAGTGGTTTTTCCCCACTTCCCGGGGTTTTCCACTCTAAATTGCCTTGCGCTTTTAATTGTTTCCCCACCAAAAACAAATTAAAACCGAGTTCGTTTATTGACGAACCGGCGACTGTTGGTACCCCCTAAAAAGGACCATAATAGATGTTATTAATGATGTTTGATTGAAATAGAATACAATTACGGTACGTTAAATCTCTATATATTATTCCATGGCAGTGAACTGTCATTCCAAATAACACCTATATGTTATCAAGCTACCTGTAACCTTGTCCGCGCTTTAAATCATTTATGTATTATAAATCTCTCTACACATTATCATTCTCTCACATCCACATCATATTTTTTTTCTACTTCTAAAAATTCTCACTAATCCATATCATTTTTTATTTCTCTTTCATCCACCTCATTTCATCTCTCAAAATTTAATTTTATCTTTATATCTCATCAATTATATATATATATTATTCAATTTCTTATTAAATATTACATTTAATTTAATACTTTTAACTATTTCGTTTGAATTTAAGTTTCTTTTTATAATTTCATATTCCAAATTGTTATTTTTTTTAAATATTCTATACGAATTTAAATTACTAAATTAATCTAAATGTTTCATTTTTAACATTATTATATTTTAAATTATATTATTTCAAATAATATAATTGATTATATAATATAATTATCAATTAATAATTAAATATAAATAATAAAATTAAAATTAAAAAAATAAATAAACCATTTCCGCAAACAACGGGTGCCCAAGCCCTTGTCCACCTACCCTATTTCCGTTGCATCAGATCGGCTCCCATGTAATCATGGGTGCGGCGTAGCGGAAACTGGGCGAACAAAACCGTATTTTTATACGGTTTCGTCCGCCCTTCCAGGTAGCCTCAATGTTTTGATAGATGTGTTTGACTCATTTTCAACAAGCGATTTAACTTTATGAAGACATCAAATAATTTATCCTTGGTTTTAATGAAATATTTCCAGTAATACCTAGACAAATCATCAATAGATGTGATAAAATATATACTTCCACCAAGAGAGTTTACCTTCATAGGTCCACCAACATTTGAATGCACTAAATCAAGTTTCGAAGAATCCCTGAAATCTGATATAATTGGAAATGATCTTATTGTTTGTTTTTCCTTCATGGATTTATGGTTGGCATTTCTAATAAGTTTATGCCAAACTCTAGTTTTATTAGAGACCATAGCACTTTCAGATTCTTGAAGGTTATTGGCCAAAACCAATGGTCAATTCAGCATATAAAGTCCTTAAACTTCTTTTATGACAGTTATTATAGTAACATTTTTTGATGTAATTGAGCAATTTCTATCCTGAAAGTTTAAACATAACCTTTTTTAACGAAATGTGTAACACTAAGAAGGTTTATATCAATTTTAGGAACTTATAAAACATCTTCAATGCATCTCATTTCAAATGGTGTATTCACAAGAATTATTCCTTTACCTTTAGCCTTAATTAAATACCTATTGCCAATTTTAACTTGAGTTGAAAAATATTAATCAATTTCTGAAAATGTAAATTTATCAGACACTATATGTGAAGCAACCATAGTTGATAATCCAACCTTTGAAAGGAACATACTGATTCAAATTGAAGTCAACATTGGAAGTGAATAATCTTTCTATCTTATTAGCTACATTTGGAGTATTCTTTGGCATTGTAAAAATTGCAGATCGAGCAGTTTGTGACTTTTTTTATGGACATACTTTATCGATATGTTCTTCTTGTGTACAAAATTTACACTTTGCATCATATTGGAAATAACAATACTTCTCTGCATGTGAGGTTTTCTTACAGATTCGACATGGTGCAAACTTGTTTTTCTTTTTCTTCAGATCATGTGATTTGTCATCATAGGATGATTGATCATAGAATTTTTTTGGAGATGGATCTGATCCGGCAAAAAATGTTTTAGCAGACACATTTTCTTTTGAATGTCTGTGTTCCATAGCTTGAAGAGAATACATTCATTTTGCCACTGTAAGCTGTCTAAAATCAAGGATACATTCTAGAGTACTTACTTTTGGTTCAGCTATCCTTCTTACAGGCTAAAGGATTTTTGTAGCAACAACGAATTCTGTTTTATTATCTCCTAACATTGCAAGTTGATTCACAATGTTTGAAACGCTATCGACATATTGTTTGATATTCTTAGAAGAATTCATCTTGAGTAAATCAAACTCTTGTCGGAGGTGAGATATTTTTAGCTCCTTTGTTTTTTCATCACCTTCAAATTCCAGTTTGAGTTTTATCCAAATCTTTTTGGCTGATTTGCATGATATGATTCTCAGAATGATACTACGATCAAGACCAGAGTGATGGTAACATTGGCTTGTCCTAGGCGAGCAATTAACTCTTCATACCGATTTATAGCAACGGCAAAGCCAGTGGTTGGAAATGGAATTGGTGTATCATCAAGAACCGAATCCCACTTTGTTGCCTCCAATAGTGACTGCATTTGATGAGCTCAAATTGGATAATCGTCTCCATTGAATTTCAATATAGCTCCTGAATTTGTAGGATCCTTATGAAGTTTAGATATATGGTAGAGGCTTATGATGGGTGTGATTTTCTGCTTTTGGACTTAGCTCCGATACCACTTTTTAAGAAACAACACCAGAATTACATATTGAGTTTGGTAGAACAAAAAAGTTTAGAATAAGTAAAAAATTATCAATTCTCATTGATAAACAATAATTAAATATACGAAGAACATAACAACTTTACTAAAAAGTCTAACAATAACAAAATAATATGAACAAAAGAATAGCAACAGAAATCGGAAATGTATGGATTAGGCTCTGACTAAGTCTTCATGAAGAAATCATTTATGACTTGGTGTTTACTTTATAAATTTATTAATTTCAACAGAATTGTAGACATTAGTAGATCCAACACTTACAAACTTACAATCGGATCATATTGACAGGAATAGGAATCGCTAGAAGAGGGAAATCAAATGGAATACGCTCAAAACTCAAAAGATTGAATTATGAGTTGTGATAGTGAATCATAACGCTGGAGCCTGAATTCTTTACCCATTGTGTACTCTTCATATGCACTATTGACTTTGGAAGGGGATTGGTTTCGCACACCTCTGAAATTGGAAACGCCCTCAAAATTGTAATGAAGTAATTTTTTTCTATATAATTGACATTTTAAACTACGTTAGAGTTCCATATTAGCGTTTAATGTTGGGATCTTTTCGTTTTGCTGAGCGGTTAACCAAAATGGTAGGTGTATACTTAAACATGAAAACGACCGCATTTCGTGAGATAATCACGAGAGCAGGGAATAATGTTATTGAATTTAATGTTGATGCTCTATGTTTCGTGATGTATTTTATTATATGAAATTGTAAACTTGATCTCTTTGTTGTTACTCGGAAAGGTTTATGTTGAGATTAATTTGTGCAAGTAAATTTCTTTGATTATTGAATGCTGATTGTTGCGTTGCCTCCATTGAATTTGAGGCTTAATCTGTGATATTACATTATTTATTCTAATTGTTATTCCAAGAGAGGAGAAGGAATTATTTTGGGATGCCACTGAGGTTCCGAGCACAACCTAACTAGATGGATGCTAAGCGATGCTTCTGAAAGTGAATTATTTCGTAGGAAGAAGCAAGCTTGGGACTGGGTGTTGGGAAAATTCCCTCCTTCCCGGAGAAGAAAAGAATTCCCGTTATCCAGGGTTTCCCGTTATCCGGGGTCGGATCGAATTAATGTGGTGAGAACCGAATGTAAATGAAGAAAGGTAAAAGACACAAGATTTACTGTGGAAACCCAAAACAGGGAAAAAACACCTGACCGAATAACCTCGGCCGTGAACTCACTATCACAAGAAAAATAAAATTGATTGATTACAATTGTCTTCATGAGACTTCTATTTATAGAGTCCAACTAGGATCTAATCTAGGAAATATTCTACAGAATATTCTACAATATTCTCTTTTCATATCTTTGACCGCATCTTCCATATATATATAACGAGATATATATGCAAATATTCTTCCATATATATCTCCAGAATATATCTTCATATCTTCTTCCATATATATCGCCGACATAATATATCTTCATATCTTCTTCTATATATATATAACCAACAAGATATATCTCAATATCTTCTTCCACTTATGCAACCAATAAGATATATCTCAATATCATATTCCATATTTTTAATGCGTCAATTAAGGAAAGATATTTTTCCTCGATACTCTCGAATCCCGATCCAAGTCTAATCCGACCTCTATCAAATAGACTCATCACAATCGTCCGATCGATATCCTTAATAGATCCGAGATCCATCAAGTCGATCAACATCACCGCTTCATGTTAGGTTTCCTCTGGTCGGTCTTTCACCATCGAGCCCTTCGACTATCACCCGACCTCCATTCCTAACAATCTCCCACTTGGAGTTGGGTGATCCTTCATTCTTCTTAAGTAATCCGCCCAACACTTATGCACCGACATGACGCTCTTTGAGAGTTGAACAACTCTCACCTCCGACTTTCGAGGTAAGTGTCCACCCTCGAAAGTCCACGTTCGCCAAATCACATGGTGAACCAAGTTAGGGCATGCCCCAGCCCTAACTTAACCGAAGTGACAAAACATGTCAACTTCCCCAAAACCGAAGTCTTGGCCTCCAAGGACACTTCCTCGTCCTTCAGGGCAAACTCCCACTCCTCGGAAGCTTTCCTCGCCCTCCACTGCCTAACCGCATAAGCTAACGATTCCCCTGAATTCCGATCTACCGCCTGATCGACCATACCCGGATCCGTTTCCGACCTATCAACCTTGCTATCACCGATCTCCTCATCGATTGATTTTCCCAAAGGCCTCTCCGACTGATCCCCCTTTACCGGTGTTCCACTCCTACTCGACAATGCCGGTTTTACCACATCTTCACCCTTGTGCCGATTTCGAACATGTCCTCGTTTAGTCTTGCGTTTTGTGATACCCGGTCGATCCACTATGGATTTGACCCCCACATACACACTTCCAGACTTAACTCCCCAGGCCACGATCCTCGATCCCTTCTACACTTTGCAACATCCGCCTCCAAAAGTAGTTCGATACCCCTTTGCGTCAAGCTGGCCCACCAAAATCAAATTCTTCTTAAGACCGGGAATATACATTACATCCTCTAACAACCAACTGTGACCGTTAGATGTGATCGGTATGTCTCCCCAACCTGGAATTTTCAGCGCCTTCCCGTCCGCCAAATAGACTTTTCCATGATTTCCGCCCGCAAAATTAACGAATATACTTTTATCGGATGAAATGTGAAACGATGCTCCCGACTCAAATACTCATGACTCTATCGGACTCTCAATGCACACGACTAGTACATCGTCCGTCTCGGCAACCGACGCCGATACATCCCTTCTTTTCTCCTTGCATTCTCGCTTCAGGTGCCCTATCTTTCCGTAATTCCAACACTTCGGTTCGCCACGTGACCTAGATTTCACCCGAGTCTTTCCCTTTGACCGATCATCCCGATCGTCATCGCCATCACGTCCTCCTTTGCCCCATCACTTATTATACTGACCCGACCATGTTGCCAAAGCAGAAGGGTCACTGCATTCTCGACTCGATCTCCACACTTCCTCACTGATCAACCGATCCCGCACGTCGATAAACTTTAACTTATCCGGTTGGCTACTGATCACGTCGACCGTGGTCCCCCTACTGTCCGGCAATGTTCCAAGTAAAAGGACTGCCAATTGATCATCCTTGATTTCGTTGTCCATCGATGCAAGTTGTCCGGCAAGATTATTGAACTCGTTCAAGTGTTTGGAAACTGAACCACCTTCGGCCATCTTCTTGGTGTAAAGTTTCTTTGTAAGGTGCACTAAATTTATTGATGTTGGCTTTGCGTACATATCCTCAATCGCCTTCATCATCCCGTAAGTAGTGGTTTTATCAAAAACGTTAAAGGCAACGTTTCTCGTTAAAGTCTCCACCACGAACCCGAGAGCCTTATCGTCGATTCTCGACCACTCGGCATCCTCCATCTCTTTCGGTTTATCATTCTTCAGAGCCGCTCTGAGATCATGCCGTCGTAGAGTTCCTTCAATCTACATCTTCCAATACCGATAGTCGTCGCCATCAAACATCTTCGAGATAACTCGGTATTCCCCCATCGCCACAATCCGTCACAACCTACCCCACAGCACAACCCCACAGCCACCACCAATTGTTGGGGAAATTCCCTCCTTCCCGGAGAAGAAAAGAATTCCCGTTATCCAGGGTTTCCCGTTATCCGGGGTCTCCCGTTATCCGGGGTCGGATCGAATTAATGTGATGAGAACCGAATGTAAATGAAGAAAGGTAAAAGACACAAGATTTACCGTGGAAACCCAAAACAGGGAAAAACCACTTGACCGAATAACCTCGGCCGTGAACTCACTATCACAAGAAGAATAAGATTGATTGATTACAATTGTCTTCATGAGACCTCTATTTATATATTCCAACTAGGATCTTATCTAAGAAATATTCTACAGAATATTTTACAATATTCTATTTTCATATCTTTGACTGCATATTCCATATATATATAACAATATATATTTGCATATATTCTTCCATATATATCTCCAAAATATATCTTCATATCTTCTTCTCTATATATATAACCAACAAGTTATATCTCAATATCTTCTTCCATATATGCAACCAATAAGATATATCTCAATATCCTATTCCATATTTTTAATGCGTCAATTAAGGAAAGATATTTCCCCTCGATACTCTCGAATCCCGATCCAAGGCTAATCCGACCTCTATCAAATAGACTCATCACAATTGTCTCATCGATATCCTTAATAGATCCGAGATTCATCAAGTCGATTAACATCACCGCTTCATGTTAGGTTTCCTCTGGTCGGTCTTTCACCATCGAGCCCTTCGACTATCACATGACCTCCATTCCTAACACTGGGAGGGACAACTCTTATGTACATTGCTGAACCCAATCACGGTGAAGGTGATTGTTGAACCCCAACTCTTATGTACAGCTCTTATGTACATTGGAATTATTTCCCAAGTTCACCGTGATTGTTGAACCCAATCACGGTGAACTCATATCAAAATTGCATCCATGGGACAAGGTGAAGGTGGAAATGCATTTTTGATGAGGAAAATTCGGTTGAAATATGTAAAATTACCCTACATTCCAATGTCATTTGGATTGGTTTATATCCAATTTTTTCTTTTATATTCGAGCTTACTCTCCACATAAAATTGAATCCACGTGACTATCTTTCTATCTATATGATTCCAATTAGTAGCTAACACCTTACTGTTTGAACAATCTTCAGAACATGCATTCGAAATACCTATCTAATTCAAAGTAGGCTTAGTGCACCGGTACTTTTATGAATAACTTGGAAATAAAATAGAAGCACCCAAAAATTTCCTATTTAATGTAACCCCGTTTTCAAGAGAAAATTATATAGATTACACCCAAAATTTAAAATAATAGAAAAGCAATTCCCAAAGTTTGAAAACCATTTAAGAATTATCATCATATGTATGGGGTATTGCATAAAATATGGTGAATTTTAATCTAGGAAAATATTTTATAGTCATTTGCATTTGGCAAACGTGAGCGTTATAATATTACGTTGACTCGAGTTTCACAAAAGAGATTAATAATTTTTGTAAAAAAGTTGACCACTCGTGTTTGGAAGAAACGAGAATGTTTGCCAAACGCGATTGTGTATTTTAATTTTTTTATGTGATTTTAAGTTTACATCACCGTTAACTCATGATTCACCGTATTCTATATGAGTGTTAATAATATAGATACATATAACATCGTATTAAATATATTCATATTATATAACATATTATTGATTCATTGATCGAACTCGAATATCTAAACAAATAATGATATAAAAAATTATTAAAAAACTAAAAATAATGTAACGAAAATACACAAATTATAAAAAACATATCACAAAAATGAGAGAACAAAGAAATAGATTAGTTTTGGTGTAGATTTAGTATAATGTATGAATTGAGTTTGTAAGACATACCACAAAAATATAGGACAAAAGTTGAACAATTTTTTTATTCCATTATTTATTTAAATACTCGAATTATGTCAATGAAAAAATAATATGTTATATAATAGGAATAAGTTTATTACGAAATTATATGCATCTACATTATTTACGCTCGTATAGAATATGGTGTATCATAAGTTGAATGTGAAAATATGATATAAACTAAAAATTGTTTAAAAAATTTGAAATAGTCAACCACGTTTGATAAACGCGGACCACTTTTGCCAAACTCGAGTGGTCAATTTTTTCCCAAAAATTATTAACCACGATTGGGAAATTCGAGTCAACACAATATTCAACGCCGGCGTTTCCAAACGGGATGACTACAAAATCTATAACTACGTTGAAATTAATACTATTTTACATAGTATCCCTCATATGTATAATACCAATTTTATCATCTATTGTAGGGTAAACAATTTTGACAATTATCTAAAGTCCAAAGATTTAAAAATTATTATAACAACTTTGATCTTATTTTTAGGTGAGCAATGCTTTGGAATACTTAATCTTTTATTTTCGCAAGTGGTATTTTGTGTTCGATTTGATATCTGATGTATACAATTTTGAAATTCAGTTTGATATTTTGTAGGTAGAATGAAAATTATGTATTTTTTTACCGGAATGAAATTATGTATATACCATACCAAATTTTTAATACATCATTTTTATATTTAAAATATTTATAAATAGTAAATAAGTTTATACATTAATAAAATATTATTTTCTCATTTACTTTTTGTATAATTATTTTTATATTTGCTTTCCGAACTTTTATAATATTGTACACTTATATTCAAATTTAAACTAAAAGAATTGTAAATTGATTTATGAATGTATATACAAAAATGGGGTTAATGACTCAATGTGTTTATTAAAAGATATTAATGTGGTCAATGACTCAAACTAAACTTCATCTATTTCAACCAAACTAGAGCCTTAAAAACACTTAAATTTAACTTAGCTCCTAGATAATTTTTATAGATGCGTTAAATTTATGTAGTTTTGCATCGATACCAAAATATTAAAGTAATTTTGTTATTTTAGTATCATTATCAAAATAATATTCGATCAGCATTAGATTTTGTAGAAATTTTGATATTCTATATGTGATATAGTACATTATTTGATATTCAATGCTCGCTCACTGGTAATTATTTTTTACATCTTTCAATGTATGGATGGATATGAGCTTGATATTATTTTAGGAATTTATGTATATCCAACAAACATGGTTAGTTTTTTAAAGAATTGTCGGTTTCAAACTTTTTAAACAATTTAATAACAATGAATTTATATAATATAACAGTGACACATTTGAGCGATATAAGATGTCAATGGCAGTTGCATCAATTGTAATATCAGAAAAGAACTTTTCAATGAGATATTCTTCTCAAGCATTAAGTTTATGTAGTTGAAGGAATAAAATGATGCGCAACCAACGCCAGATCATTGTGCACATGCATGTCTACTTTTATAATGCAATGGACTCTTGTATAAAAATAAACATCTTCACATTGCAAACTTGGATAACTAAAATGGCAATCATACAAAGCTCCAAGAGATGGGACCAACAATCATAGCACATAGGATATTGCTTTAGGCATTATCCTCACTTTTCACAAGGAATCATATCACATTCTAAATGCACCAAACATACAAAATAAAAGGGCGTACGTAGTCATATGCCATGAAACCTCGACCATCCCAACAGGAGAGTTATGCATCCCATGAGGATCTCTCAAGTGTCAAAACATAAGTGCAAGGGAAGCTATTTTTTCTGGAAAAGAAGGATATTCAAAGCAACGGAAATCCAAATCAAGATGCAATTTCTTTGGGAAGCTAGATCTTTGGGATAGCGCTAATCCATATGTTCCCACAAGAGCATTCTTGTTTCTTTGATATCTCATGGTCTAAACTCTAAGCAGTCTTTGAACTTTGGATGCTGAAAAAATCAAGAAGAAACAATAACCTCACCCGCTCGACACTAGTTCGTCTGCATCCATATCCTTAGCATATTTTTTATCACCATGATTCTTTCCACGCTCATGGGTCTTTCCAGCTTGGCTTAAAACCACCTCCGACCTGACCACTCTTTTCACAGCACATCCAATGCATGTTATTAAACAAAATGATATGTAAGAATCTACATGGTAAATATGAGCATATTTTCTACCAATATCCAAACTCTCAGTGCATACACACATTTCAGCAATACTAATATAGATAAAATAAGTACCATGGAGGACTAGCAGAAGTACCAAAGTCTTGAAAAACAGCAGAAGGACCATGGAGCAAGCATTGGAATTTTGGTTCAAAGGAGTTCTATTTGCAGTGGTTTCCTATCAAGTTGAAAATTATTATACTTGTTGATAGCCGCAAGAGCATCTTGTCTTCGTGAGAAAACTACTTCGGAGGTACCCTGGATAACAAGCACTTTTCAAAACCATAGAGACGCAAACTTCACAACCAGCACTAGGCTAAATTTCAAAAGTACCTTCCACCGACTAACAGTATCATACTGAATAGCATATTGAAGGAAGTGATGGTTTTAAGGCATTTGATATGGAGTTTAAGGATTGTAGAGGCTGATGTGAGTAATTTGTGTGGGTTGTTGTTATAGTTGTGGTTGTTGGCATGGTTGTATTGTAGATTTATGTTGTAATTGTATATCAGTATGAACATTCAATGCATTCCTTCATTTTTGCCAAGCAGTAAAATTGAATGTGAAGATGAGTAAAAACAGAACAATGCTTCTAAATACAGAGAACTTCAAAAAACAAAGCTTTGAAACATCAAGTTACAAGCATGAAAAACATAGCTATGGAGCACACATGACATTTCCTAAGAACGAAAGCAACAACAAAAACAACAACATTCCACAGATCTATCTTAATGACCTCATCAAAACATAGACATAAAAACATGATAAAAGGTGTCAGATTCAACATTATCTTCTCAGAGAGCAACGTCCAAGGAAAGATAATTGCTGCTTTTGGACAACATTTAGCATTCTTCCATTTGTCTAAGGTCCACATCAAAGTCTTTGGCTTGTCCTCGGAGCATTATGGCTAAATCCACAACATTATCAGACACGAAGAATGAGTCTCTAAAGAAAACTTGTTCTTATTAAAAGTAATAAAATAGAAGAAAATCAGTAACCTAAACTATTCTTCAAATAGTAAACTAACAATGCAATCAAAGTGCAGAAAAGGAATACAAAGAAAGTAAATGAAAGCTAATATTTATAGACTCAAAAACTTGGAATAAGTAGCACATGTTCTCCCATGATCTCCATAACTCTATGAACTCCATGAAGTGGAAATGACAAAAGTGTAGGAAGACTCGGTAACTTTATTAATGAGTTTCCGATTTTTTTATTCATTATGGACTACATAGTCACAGCTCAACTTCGTTAATTCCGTTCTAACAATCTCCTTCTTAACGTTGTTGGCTGAAATCACACCAGGTCGCTTCCTAGGATATGAAAATCTGGAAATTGACAATGGTTTTGTAAAGATATCTCCTACTTATTCTTCAATTGAACAAGATATCAATTTTATGATTTCATCATTTATCACTCCCCTCAGTACATGATATTTAAATTTGATATGCTTTGTTTTTCCATGAAATATCATATTCTTGCAACTGCAATAACATACTGAGAATCACAAAGAATGTTAGTAGGTCCAATTGGTAGTAAGTTTAATTCATCAAGATGTTTCCTTAACCAAGTGACTTGATTAGCAATTTTGAATGCTGCATAATATTCTGCCTCAACTGTATATTGAGCAGCAATTGATTGCTTTTTCGAGCATCAATATACCATGCATGTTCCAAGGAAAAAATAATAACCAGAGGTACTTCTAAAATCATCTGAACAACTCCAAAAAACTGAGTCGGAGAATCCAACTATTTTAACATCACCACCAAATAAATATAAGATGTTATAGTCAAAGGTGTCTTTCAACAGAACCCAAATCTCATGTCTTCTTATCATCATTAGCTCCCCCTCCATTGATGCTTTTCAAAAAGTGTATTCAAAGCCATTATCAAATTTCAAAGTTTTTATAACACAATAATTTTGAGTTTCAACAAAGGTTTTAAATCCTTTAAAAATTCCAAAACATTCTGATTTTTCACTTAAAAAATTAATCCAACAGAAACGATCGAAATCATCAATAAATATAAGAAAATATCTATATCCAGCCAAAGATGGATAAGGTAGTGATCCAAACAAATCAGTATGTATGAAGATACTGCATAAAGATTCTATTGAAGTTTTCCATATTGACAAACAAAACATATTTCAGGAAAATATGACTGAAATAATGGTAAGTCTCTGACTAAATCTTTTTTCAACATGATCTTAACATATTCAAAACTTAAATGCTCAAATTTTAAAAGTCTAAATTAGCTCTTAAGGAAGACTTTAAAATTAGTGAGAAAGCTCTTGTTATTCGGGAAAATAGAATTGAAAATCAGAAACCTGATTTGAAAAAAAAATAGAAGAAATTTAAGGAAAAATCTAAATTTCCACATTGTCCTAACATTGTTCGGAAACTCAGAAACCTAACATAAAATTTGTCAGGCATAGAAACAAGAATTTTTTCAACTATACGTTGATCTTCAAATTTCCCCCCAAGTAAACGAATTTGATTAACTATACTCATAATCTTATAAACAAAATCTTTAATCTTGTAAAAGTTTTTCATTCTTAAAAAATCAAAGTCTCTTTTCAAGGTTAAAATATCCATCTCCTTGGTTTTTTTAGATCCTTGAAAACCAATTCGTATTTTTTTCCATGCAGATTTAGCTTACTAACAATCCATATTTCTTGTGAAAACAGTAGTATCAACAGAAGAAAAAAGAACATCTAAAGCTCGAAAAGTACGAGATACCCATTCCTCATGTAGTTTCAGATGAGCATGAGTTGGATTTGCATAGAGCCGTAGAACCTCATCAGATTCTATTGCTACCAACAAGCATTGTCCCTTCAAGTAAGCTTTTATACGAACCACCCACTGGGCATAGTTATGACCAGAGTAGAACGGTGGTCCTATCGTTGCTGATACTCTCTCCATATCTTATAAGAACAAAAAGCATAAAGATCAATTACACACATAAAAGATACTATGATTAAGTCAGGATTACAGATTCCCAGAATGATTTCTAAAGTTGGGAAGCTCCAATACCAAATGAAGGAAGAATGAGACTGTAAAGAAAACTTGTTCTTACTAAAAGTAATGAAATTGAAGAAAATCAGTAACATAAACTATTCTTCAAATAGTAAACTAACAATACGAACAAAGTACAGAAAAGGAATACAAAGAGAGTAAACGAAAGCTAATATTTATAGACTCGAAAACTTGAAGAATTAGCACATATTCTCCCATGATCTCCATAACTCCATGATGTGGAAATGGCAAAAGTGTAGGAGACTCGGTAACTTTATTAATGGGTTTTCGATTTTTTTATTCATCATGGGCTACATAGTCACAGCCCAACTATGTTAATTCCGTTCCAATACATATCACTTCAGATCACCAACCTCTGCAAAAAACTCGCCACAGCCCAACTACGTTAATTCCGTTCCAACACATATCTCTTCAGATCACCAACCTCTGCAAAAAACTCCTGCAATTACACATTCATCGAAATGTGTAATTGCAAAATGAAAATAACACCCCATAATCCAAATTGGGGACGTCCAGCTTCGTGCCATATTCAATTTTAGAAGCTCGAACACCAGCAATGAACATATCATGGCTCGAAGATCATTCAAGAGCCTATACCACACATCCAAAACCCAGCAATTGAATAAACTATGAAGTAAAACCCTCTCGAGTAAATATCAAAAGCAATGTTGGAATTTGTTCTACATCGGTTAAAGAAGTGAGATCGATTAGGTTTATAAGGATAGAATTTCATCACATAATGACTTGTTCAAATCTTTTAAATGTGTGAATTCCTCCCCTTAATCCCGTTCATTCACGCTCTCCTATCGTAATTTCGGGCAAACTCAATAATTCCATCATGGTATCGGAGCTCTTCAGTTCATTTCAAGTCGAAATCTTATGGTTGAACTTGAAGGGAATGTTGTAATTTGTTCTATATCGGTTAAATAAATGGGATGGACTAGGTTTATAAATGTATAAATTTCATCACATATTAATTTGTTCAATTTTTGTAAATGGGTGGGTTTCTTCCGTTAATATCGTTCGTTCACATTTTTACGTCGTTAGTTAGTCAAGACTTTATAACCCCAACAAGCAGCAAGCAATTTCTGACCTTGGGAACAGAATATGGAGCAACACGATTAGAGGCTCCCATAGCCTGCGACGCGTCGGGCACTATCACCTCCTCCGCCTCGTCCTTGGATGGCAGAACTTTTGTTGCTCTTGATGAGATCATCAAGAGTCATGTCCAACGGAGCGCTAGACATGTTGCTGTTCAGCAGATTCCGGAAGCGATCACCACTCGGCCTCCCCAAATCAGGGTTTTGAATTTAGAGACTAGATGAAGTCATCGGGGGACATGGATTGGAGGGAGAATAACGACTGAAGTGAAGGAATAATTTAAAACGAGTCCTTCAAATGTTTGTTATTGCAAATTCTTTACTTCCAAATATTACGGAAAATACCCTAGACAATTCCAGACACCGTGGCCCTCTCTGACTCGTTTATCGTATTAGAGCAGTGAAGTAAACTACTTGGGCGACGGCGAAGGGCATTCAATTTTGAATCTTTTGTATGAAATTCTATAACTCGTTACAAGTATTTAAATTAAATAATTTAAGACCATCATCTAGTTGAATTCAAATCATCATATTCAAACAAATTGAATTCTCATGTATGAAATTCTCCTCAAATCTTTTATAACTATTCTTATTCAAATTGAGTCGAATGTGTCCAAATTCCTAACAATTGAATATCAAATCTATAAAGACCATTTTGTAATGATTTTGAGATACTTGTTCAGACCTAATAATATAAACTATAAAGTTAAATTTTGTTAAGTTTCTAGAATCGTGTAAATTTTATGTGGAGAGTATGCATTGTTAGAGGAGACTATATCGTAAAAGAAATAATCATGTAATTTATTATTACTCACATTGCATCTTATAAATCAATCCAAACAACATCTCACATCCGATGTTGGATATTGTTTGTTATTTTAACACATCTCCCTTAAATCTAAACATATGTCAAGTTGGATTTGACAATTCAAATCGGTAAATTACCAACCGACCAATTTTATTAAACCAAACTACATCTGTCAAGGTCACTCAGGATATTTCCAAATCCGCTCCGATGCCATGTTAGTTTCTAAAGTGGGATAAATTTATGTGGGGAGTTTGCACAGATATATCGTACAAGGGGAAGAGATCTCAACATAAAACATTTGAACAAATAATTCACTATAGTTTATATTCCCTCTTTAAATCAACCCAAACAACATCCTACTTTCGATTTGAGATATTGTTTATTATTTCAGCAAATTTGAATGGAACCTCAAATCAGTGATTCTTTGTTTTCGAATTTATTTTTGACTAGACATGTATATTATTAGAAAGCACTCTTTTGTTTGCAATGTTATATTGTAAGTATTATTACACCCTTGAAAATTATATCCTATTGAAGTTATATTTTTAATAGTAACAATGTAATTGTAATAGATCTATCTATGATGGTTTTTGTCATTAATTATTTTGCATTAGTGCTCATGTTTGGTTGTGCAGCGGCATGTGAAGGATCCAGTGAAGATGGTGACCCCTCCAGGCAAAAATACACAACCCCAACCCAAGGTAACTCACTCTTCTTCTGATCTTCATTCTCATTCCATTCACGCCCCAGAAGAATCACACTATTTGGGTATTACGGATTTCGCGATTTACTTCAATTCTTTACACGGCAATGTAATGTAGTAGAATGAGTTTCTGATCTGGGTTTCCTTTCTCAAAATGGGTTCTTTTAGCAGATTAGGCATCGGTCTCAGTTTCTTGTTTGGGTGTATTCTAATCGGGCTTGTTGCAGAGCTTTATTATTTACACTGGAAGAAGAGGTTTTCTAAATCCAAAGAAAAGCAACAGCTGTTTTCGTTCCCTTTCTTCATCTGGAAAATGCGCCCTCACCAACAATCAACAAGCATTCAGATTCAACAACCAGATTTGGAAATTGGTAACAGTAACAATTTGGATATGGAGGAGACAGATTTGATTACATTGGAGAATTTTATTGGTTCTCCGAGAAATCTCTTTACAATTATAGAAGAAACAATGGAGGATTTGGAGTCTAATGATGAAGGGAAATCATCAAGAAAAGAGTCAAGAACGAGAAGCCTCAGTGATATTAGTTTTGAAACTCCCTTATCATCGCCAGCATTGAAAGGTGCAGGATTCTCTATGGACGCTTACAATCATCAGAAATTTAACCCACTTTTTGAAGTCACAGCGGAGCTCAGCCGGCTTCGGTGTTCTCCGCCTCCAACTTTTCAGTTCTTGAAGAACGCAGAGGACAAGTTACTCAGAAAGCTCTTAGCCCAAGAAACTGAGATGCGTCAGGCCTTTAAGAACGGATCATCAATACTACTTCATAGACAAACACCACGACCCAGAGAAATTTCTTAGTTCTCGTTTTGTTCTCTGCATCTGTAAAACAATATTATTATTTCAAATCTCAATTACTCGAAGATGATCATGATATCACTTCTTTTTCTGATTGTCGAGATGAATTTTTTATATTGATTCGGGTAGTTAAAACTTAAATACTTGTACTGGTCTGGTCTGCTGGAGATAGAGTTAGACCACTCAGTGGGAGTCCATCCTCATTCCTCAGTCATATTTTGACTCTTCTTTTTCTTCTGCAGCTGGATTGACTAATTATGTTGAGGGGCTGCTTGCTTTTCTTTTCACAACTTCATTTTCTTACAAGATTGAGAGAATCCAGCTGCCGCAACAAGATCTGAAATTCTGTCTCTCTGTTCCTCGTCGCGCACATCTTTTCTGTATACCTAAACCAAACCTAATTGCTTCTCCCCTTGGGCAGATTCAAACTTACAAAGCACTCTTCTCTTAGTATATGATGTGCAAGCAATGAGCTGAGGCATCACCTGAGGTGGTTGATGCCTGAGTCTTGAGAAGAAACAAGGTAAAGGGTGATGGGTCAGGGGCTAAGTTGCGGGACAACAGAGAAAAAAGGGTTTTCCAGCGCTGTACGATCGGCTAATGTGGAGCTTTTCGAACAAATGTTGAAAAGAGATGCGGCCCTTGTTCATAGTTTCACATTCTACGATTGCAACTCGGCTCTGCACATCGCTGCGGCCAATGGCCAGATCGAGGTCTTTCTGTGTAAAATACTCTATTTTCTTTCTGAATTTTCGTTGTCGATTGATTTTTCCTTCTGGGTTCTTGTTTTCTCAGATTCTTTCGTTGCTTCTTGACCGATCCGTGAACCCCGATGTACTTAATCGGCACAAGCAGGTCATTGATTAACAAAATCCCAACTTTTAGTGCTTATTTTCCTAGCCGATGATGTTTTTCATCTGCAATTTTAATGTGTAGACTCCGCTTATGTTAGCATCAATGCACGGCAAGCTTTTTTGTGTGAAGAAGCTCATTGAGGCTGGTGCCAATGTGCGTTCAAATCCTCAAATCTCTTATTTCATATTTTTCCGAGAGGCTAACTTTCTGTTCGTTCAGATTCTGGTATTCGACTCAGTAAACGGAAGAACATGCTTACATTATTCATCATACTACGGCCACATCGACTGCCTTGAAGCCATCCTCACGGTCGCCTGCAACTCCCAAGTCTCAGCTTCATGGTAAATATAACTTAAAAATATAATAAAACCAGCCTTAAAAAACCATGCTTCACTTTTACAGGGGATTCTCAAGGTTTGTAAATGTCAGAGATAGAAAAGGAGCAACTCCTGTGCACTTAGCATCCCGGCAAAGTCACCCACAATGCGTTCGTTTGCTGCTGAATAACGGTGCCCTTGTCTGTGCTTTAACTGGTGGATATGGGTATATTTTTTAGGTGAATTCTCGACAGAATTATTTGCATAGCAATCTGAAAGTTGTTCTGGTACGCTTTGCAGGTCTCCTGGCAGCACCCCTCTTCATTTGGCTGCTAGAGGTGGTTCACTTGATTGTATAAGAGAACTTCTCGCTTGGGGAGCTGATCGGCTTCATAGAGATGTATCAGGGTAACACTTGACTTGATAAAGTTTTCAATCATAATCATCTATATATCAGTGCACTCACTTGCATGAATTCTTCAGGAGATTGCCATATACAGTAGCTTTAAGGAATAACCATGGAGCATGTGCTGCATTGTTAAACCCTTCGTCATTGGAGCCTCTAGTCTGGCCATGGCGTTTGAAATTTATGAGTGAACTCAATGAGGATACAAAAGCTCTTCTTGAACAAGCTTTAATGGAGGCTAACAGAGAAAGGGAGAAAATCATCTTTAAAGGAATCTCGTACCCCATTTCATCTCCATCAGCTTCAGCTTCAGCTTCAGCTTTAGCTTTAGACTCCGTGATCGATGATGATGCACCTCTGGTAATTAATTTGTCATTCACTTTTCTCTTTGCATACTACTAATGAGCTCATTTGACTTAGGGAAGTGACACCGATCTCTGCTCCATATGCTTCGATCAAGCTTGCAACATTCAGGTTCAAGAGTGTGGGCATCAGATGTGTGCACAATGCACTCTTGCCTTGTGTTCTCGATACAAGCCAAGCCCGACAAATCCTTGTCCTCCTCCGCCCCTTTGCCCTTTTTGTCGTAGCTGCATAAGCAAACTAATCGTGGCAAAGGTTAGAGTAGAAAACAATGAAGATTACAATATTAACTCTGCAAATACTCAAATATCAAGCAGGACTATGAACCAAAATGAGGAATCTAGCAGCTTCAAGAGCCTATCATATGGCTCATGTAGTTTGCCTGCTGACAATGAGCCTCAGTCAAAGCCCCTGTTTTTAAATCCTAGTACATAATAAAGCTTCAAACCTGCAACCATGATTATTTCATATATCTGAACTTGCTCTCAAGAATGAAGGGAATGAATAAGAAGTCAAATGATAGGTTTCAACAGTATTATGAGATTCAAAGTATATGGTGAGGTGAGCCCCTATGTGTCTGTATGCCACACAGCAACAAATTAGTTCTGTGTTCAATGTTTTCTGCTTGAGGAATCGCATGTTGCTCTTGTTTGCTTAAGTACAAGGCTTAATAAATAAACAAACATATTGAAGAGCACTGGTTACTGATGATTGTCACTTGAGCCAGAAATGTACACTAGATTTACTGTCATGAACTTTTAAAGAACAACGACAGCAGCTCAAAATTGAAACAAGGGCACAATCAGATTACTACTCACAGAATACCAATCCTCTGAAACCGCGAACATTACAGTGTTTCGGTTCTAATAACAGAATCATTCTGTTTAGTTCAATTAAGAGCGGATCTTGAGTCAAATCTGTAATGAAGAAGATGTTCAATTCAAGGAAGAAATAATGTGAATTTTCAAAATTGATAGAGATTGATATTGAAATAAATCATCATACATTAAATGTTTAGATATTTTATTTTTCTATAAATAATTTATCGTTTTCATTTTGTATTATGTTGAATACGACTATTATGTCGGTTCTCATGAATAAACTTTTCATTATCGTTTTTCATCCGGTTCTTGTTCTAGTATGCAGATAATTAGGTGGCAACATGAGATTCCAATGTAAGTTCTGGCTCAATAAGGAATTCGGCTATGTTGGGCATGTATTTTGAAAAGTAAAATACAGTTTGAGAATGTGTTTTTATAATATAATTATAGATCAAGAATGCATAAGAGTGATGTTCTGTATGAATTTGATGAATAATATATTTTAAGAAATGATACTTAAGAAATTTACCATCCACCTTGTCCAGATTATTCGACAATACCACAATTAGTTCTTCATAATGCTTTATAAATTTATCTATTTTCATCTTTATAGTAACATCAGAATGACAATTTTTTTGTTCTTCACATCTTTCACTAATTCGCTCAATCCTACCTTTCTTATATTTATCGGATTTATCCAAGTTAAATTTATCATCGAACACTAAATGACGAAAGAAATTATTTATGGATATGGGAATGAGCAACTTACAAATATATCGAACGACTTTGTAAATATAAGATTGTTGGAGGAATGAAAAAAAATATGATTTTTTGGAGGATATATTTGTAATTTAAATAACAAGAATGTATTTTGATTTTCAGATCCAACATTCTACCTTATTTTGGATTTAAAGAACAAATTTAAAAATGAATTCTATTTGCAATGAGAATGTAAATACAATAATGTTCTATACAAATTATGATAATACATTCTAACAATCAAAATACATTTTGAGAATATACGCTTATTTTGCATTTTTTATATGAATGTTATGTATAAAACCAATTAAATACATTCTAATAACCAAAATGCATATATTGCCCTCACCATAACACCCATTAAATGTATTTAATAACTAATTTTTTATTATTTTCTTTATTCACAACTCATTCACATTCACAATAAACCAAAAAATGATGGGTCTTTTATAAAATTAAAAACAATACAACTTGGGAAAAGGAGTTGGTATTAAAACTTTTGCTTTTATTAAGTTTTTTATATCATTTAATTAAACATTATTTATTTATAATTATCTTACATAAAACATTTATTTTTGTTCTTTTATAACTGTGAGTATCCATTATTAATTGGGTGAATTTGAATGTATTACAATAATTTATATTGATAAAAAAATTTGGAAATAAATTAATAAAAAATTGTTAGTTGAAATAAACAAAATGAATAGATATTGAGTATTTTTTGATTTTATGTTGTAAAAAGTTATACATGTGTAACATTCATTTATTTGAATGTTTTGGTTGTTTTACTCTGTCTTTGTTGTATTAGTGATTGTAACAAATATTTGGGGATTGTTATTATAATGTACAATTGAAAATGCTACAAGCATAATAAATATGTTACAAATAGTCGAAATAAGTATCACCTTTATGCAATAAACTGTATTTTAAAATTGTATTCAAGGAATAACATTGATAATATTATAGTTATATTTGTTAAGTAAATTTAAAAAAATAGGAAATGATAGAAGAAAAAAAACATAACTTAAAGTAAATGCAGAATGGTAACATGATTTAATCCCCATTATGTTGACATGTTTTCTAATGACATCCACTCTAGTTTATTAGCCACAACAATTATTGCGAGTAGGTCATATGAGTAATTTAGTAATGTAGATAACCTGTGGGTTCGGGATCATAAGAATAATAATATTACCTTGATAGAAATACTTGACGATGCAATAGGGGGGTTGGCCAACGATTCTAATTTGATACAAATGGTGTGAAAGTTGTTTATTTAAAATCTGTAATTACAAATTACTACGAAATATTTGTGTATTCAAGATGATATAATGGTGAATTTGGATACAGAAATTGCCTCCCCGTCAAAACTTATGGAGTGGTGAAATTCATCATCTTCCATTGTTATTTTCTTGTATGCTCCGTGATATTCTAATTATATCCGCTGTTATAATTAAAAATATAAGCACCAGTTTCAGAATTTAACAGAAAAAAAAAGGGTTCAAAATGAGTGCAAGTAAAGCTTCTTCATAAACAGTCCTGTCCTATCTTAACTAGGTTGATTTAGCAGCCTTTTGTCTGGCCTTATCAATAAGAGGTCTCAACTGCTTCTTCTCAGCGAGAACCTTAAGAAAGTTGAAAAGGAATGGGATATAATTGTGCTTCCTACGAATGTTCTCAGTTCTCCATTTCTTAAACTTTTCTTCTTCAACCAATATCTTCTCAGATGCAGCTTCAATCCTTGCATTTATTTCACAAAGACTTAAATTAAGTGTATCCACATCGTGCTTCTCCATCATTCGCTCTGATTGTAATTCAGCAAGTTGATGAAGAATCCTTTCCCTTCTTCTTTGAAGATCTTTCACTTCAGCTGTATACAACTCTTTCCTATTCTTAATTATTGCCATCAGATTGAACCTTATCTCGTTTTGGGAGTATCTCTCTATTCGTTCCTGGATCACGGGTTGGACCAAACGTAACCAATCCATGTCGTTCTGCTCATAAGAACATCGTCCTAGGCAAATCGGACCATCTTTAAGCCCATCAAGCTCATACAGCATACCATCAACTGGTAAATAGCTTATGAAATGGTAAACATCGTCATCTTTTCCAGAATTTCTCTGTCCCTCGGCTATCAGGGGCTCGGGTCTTGCGAAACTATTGTGAGCTGCACGAATAGCATCACTGTTATTGATGGACAAACCTTTGAGCTCTGGGGGGAAGTTTTTGGTGAACTCTTTGAGAACTGACAACTCAGGTCCAATATCAATATCAGGGCTGTTCATCAGAATTGACAGAATTGCTTGGGTTGCGCAGGCATTATTTATCACCTGAAATTTATATAAAGAAGCATTATTGAAGCAACTTAAAGACCATTTTATCAGAAACTATCATATGGATTTAACCTGGCTGGCAAAAAACAAGTTAGGGGTTGGATCCTTGATCACGGGACGATCATCCCTTTCACCTGGGCGCCACTTGAACAGAAATATTAAACCATACACAGGCCTATTAATTGTTCAAGACAAAGAAAAACAAATTAGTATCGCAGGTGACAAAACTAATACAAACTTATACAAGTATTAATTAATCCGAAACAGATGAATGAGAGAAAATGGCACTCAGTAGATAGTCTGTTACCTTAGATTATCGAGGGCATCAAGATCCAAGGAATATAACTCCTCAACCTGCAGTTCATTAACAAAAAAATGAGTCTTGGAAAAATGTTTTGAATACATCTTATAAATAAAAGTTTTAAATGTCAAGAAAGGGTACTTCAGTTCTCTGAGTTTCCAAAAGTCTCTCAAGGTGCAGTAAAACTATAGAGTAATGCGATCCAGTACAATGTTTGTAACATTTACTAATTGACCAATAGTGTTGGATGAAAAACTGCAAAACGTACCTGAACACCGTTAACTTGCATCTGTTGTATGAGTTCAGTGAAAACACCTGGTCAGGAATAAGAAAAGATCTTAGTAGGAAGCCATTAATTCCACTAGATTCTCTCGCCTTTTCATTTTTTAACAAAAAACAGCATTGTATTCATTACCGCAAGAATGTCCAGAGATTACATAGACTAATAAGACCTATGCATCTAATTATAAGAAAACTACACAGCGACCCAGAAGACATAAAACCATGTATCTGAAACAGCACAAAAGAAATAGACTATACAACTTTTTTCTTGAACGGAGATAAGATATTATAAACACCCATCCTACATAGACTACAACACTTGAATGACATAATTTAGAAAAAAATGCCATTCAAGCTTCCACTAGATTGTCTCGCATTATTATAGTTAAGTTCACATTCAGCCAGCAAAAACAGGAATTTCGACAAATTGAGTCGAAGTAGCAATACGTACCAGGATCTGACTCGATAGTACACCACGACATGATTTTCGAATCTCAAACTGAAAATAAAGACGATAAAATTAGAAAAGAATGTAATTTCCAGAATTTGGTATCCCGATTTCTAATTTCTACTCTGACATAACTGATGAATTTCAGTTTATCATACAAATCGCCATAACCTGAGTGGAATATAAAGCAAAGAACCATACCATAGGAGGAGCCCTACCAAACAACTCCAAAAAAAATCCTTGCGATAATTTAGGGAACCGAATTGATGTAAAAAATGATTTAGAAATTCGATCAGAAATAATTTACCTTGAGAAGCCGGACCTCAAGATGAAAAAAACGTCGACGAATAGGCGCTTAGGGCTTAACGAAGCAGTAGTTGGGGACAGCGGCGGAGCGGACGTCGCCTCGAATTCCTTTGGTGTGTCGCGTGCCTGCACTGCACTGCGCTTGCCCGTGTATACAAAAATTGCATTACCTGGACCTCGAACATTATTTGGTCCGGACCAAGTCCAGCTAGGCCCGAAATCAAATTAATTGGTTGGCCGTCCCTTGCCCAAGATCATTAATATATCTATCAATGATAATTTAGATTATCCGTCTCGTTATCCTATGGATATCCGGATCGTTTAAAGGGTTATTAGATAATTAAACGGATAGTGGAAACGGAACGGGAAGAAAATCATATATCGGCCTTAAATGGGGTAGTGATTTGATACATAATCGCGCAGCTATCCGTTCGGTTATCCATTTAAATAACCGTATCCACCAACTTATATTTTTTAAATATATTTAATATTTTTAAAATCTTTGCATTAATTATAAAACCCTTATTAGGATAATTAAAGATTACCAATTTAACTCACTATTTTATTTTTCAAATTCTTTAGGTTGTTTTTGGTTTTTTCATCTACTTCTCATTGATTTCAATACGATTATTGCTCATTATTTCATCAATCTTCTTCAAATTTCGAATTCTTGTTATGTAGATCTTATTTTTAGGTTGTTTTTTTCATATTGCATTTTTTTTCGATTTTTTTGGTGTTTACATAAAAATTAATTCAAATCCATCTTACTATAATGTTTTCAATTTTTGTTTTTTGGGCAAGCAATATAATCGGATAATAGATAGATAAGCAATACAAGTTCATGGGTTTTATGGCAAACAATATGTATAGATAACCGTTGGTTAACCGCTAACCCAACGGTTAATCCATAGCGGTTGCGGGGTGGGAGTGGATGGATAACAAAAAAATGATGTTATGGTCCCTTTTTAGGGGGTACCAATAGTCGTCCGGTTTGTTTAGCAAACGAACTCGGTTCTGATTTGTTTTTGTTGTGGAAGACGATTAAAAACTGGAAATAAACGATGACACGGCGATGTATAGTGGAAACCCCAGGAATTGGGGTGAAAACCACTTGACAAAGAATAGATTATACTCTTAGCCTGTTCACTAATCAAATAATTCATAACGAATACAACAGAGGCTTAATGAAAATGACAAGGGAAAGAAAGCAGTAAGAACTCCGGCAGGGTAACGGCCTGTTCTTACGCGTCCAAAAGGTCCTGCTATTTCCGTCGTCGCGCCCTGTATTTATAGAGTTGGCGGCGTGTGTAAACCACGCTCTATAACCGCCTTTGACAGGTTTGTTAGAGGTTGTTATCGTGGGATGTAAAACGAGGCTGGGACTGAGGCGTGGTCTGCGTGATCGGGCCCGAGGCGTGGTAAACGTGTGGAGGCCCGAAGCTTGGAAAACGTGAGTCTGTAACCGTTCGGACCGAACCAAGGAGCCAGTTACCAGAAAACGATTTATTTCGCCTAAGGTCATCTTCGGTCCTCTCGTTAAACATCGGGCCGTTTTCCTTAAGTGTTCAAATGGGCTGCAAAAATTCGTTTCCACCATCTGAATTGGCCCAATAGTTAACGGGCCTTACCCATCACAAGGTACCCGGTCCTAAAGTTCTCATCACTAGCCCCTCGGGCTTGATTGCCATCGTAGAGGTGATACAAGGCCGATCACATGATGTCAGCAGATTCATGAGAACATGGGACCGTACCTGTAGGTAGTGAGTGTCCAGGGGACCGATCTTTCCCTTAGTGTAGGAATTAATTGCGTTTAAAACGTCAATAACATATATTTAAATTATAGTTTTATCTTTGTTATTCTTTAAATATTAATATCCCGATCTGCGCCTCTTCACATTCGACAGTTCAAGAGGCGTGATGAGTGCGCTTTGCACTGTCACTTTCTTGGGCAGTATTACGTGGCGGCTCACCATTGGCTGAGAGATTAATATTTAAATCGGGATTTTGAGCACTGTTACCCTTCATCGTCATTATCGCGAAGGAAGAACTGCAGAATCGACTCTCTGTGCCCTCAATCCATTTCACGTTCAACCCCTTTCAATCCACTTTCTTTAAGGTATACACTTATGGCTCATCATAAAATGAGATACCCATCCATGTCTGAGTTGGATATTGAGGAGTTTAGGTCTAGATTTTCGATTCCGGTACATTATTCTATATGGAAGGGACGGGAAGATATTCCCTGTTTCCTTCCGGCGAAAATGAACGTGCCGGCATCTGCTATTCCGGTCAGTTACGCCTCTTTAATGTGCGGGCTCCGTTTTCCACTACATCCCTTTGTAGCGGCCGTGCTTAAAGAAATCCACTGCCCCACTTTTGCGTTATTCCCGGACAGTTATGTGTATATAGTAGCGTTCATTTTTTATTGTCATCAACAGAATCGGGCCCCTACCTTAGAACATTTCTTTAACCTGTTCTTGGTAGGATCCCGAAAGGGGAAATGTCTGTTAGGTTGCCTCAAATTGTATTATATAGCGGTGCGCACCAAAGAGTGTGCTATTGTAGATAAAGAAGAGTCTCTCCATGCGTGGTAGGCCTGTTATGTGTGGATAACAGTCCCAAAAGATGATCTGTTGAAAGTATGGCCATGCCTAACTCACCCACGCATAGGTCAGTTGGACCGAAGTATGTGCAACCCTTCCCGTCCGGACACCGCAAATACTCTTGCGATGTTCCCCCCTCCCGAAGCACACCTTAAGCGAATAGATCTGCTTCGGGAGAAGAGATTAATAGAAATAGGTGTCGCGGGTAGGACCGGAGCCCCAGCCCCGAAGGGGGTGTTTTCTGGCTCATATCTATCAGAAGGATCGGGTATGAAGTAATGTTCTTATTTTATCCTTTCCTGATCATTATGTATTTGTTTTGCAGATTCGACTGAGACAATGCCTAGCTCTCGTTTCAAATGCATGGCAGCTGCTTCAGTCCGTCCTTCTGAAGGACAACGGGAAGCATCGGGCAGCGCTGAGGGGAGTGAATCAGCAACTGGGGGTACGCTGGTCCCTTCGGGGTCCGGGAACCCCCCGATCCAAACAACCGGCACGGGCACATTGACCCTTCGCTGTACAAGGCAGCCTTCAACCGGAGAAGGGCCTGCGTTTCGGGTATTTGGAGTGGTAGAGGAGGTGATAAATGCTCGGATTCGTTCTTTGAGCTTATCCAGCCTCTATCAAATCGGAAATGCCTTCTTTATTAGTACTAAAACTATTGCTTTATTGCTGCAGGGAGCCGTTCGTGTGGAGAAGGTTCTCCCCGGTCCTCAGCTTAAGGTGAACGTCTCCCTGCCGCCGGTTCCCTTAGGAAAAGGGAAAAGGGCGACCGAAGCGGAAGCCCCGCAGGAGCTGAAAAGGCTGAGAAGGGGAGATAGCGCTCCGGTCCCCACTAAGGGGATCGTTTTGAAGGAGCCAGCATCGGGCCCGAAGACTAACTCCGACTGGGGAGTTGCTCTGGGCCTGCTGGACAGGTTCAGCAAGGGGAGGAAACTAACCTCCTGAAGGAGTGCTTTTCTAAAGGACTTCCGCCTTTACGGAGAGCAGAACCCAGAGAACGTCCAGACGGACGTGTCTGGGGAAGAGATTATGGAAGGCTTCCTCGACCTCACCACTAAGGTAACTTTTACTTAACATGAAGACTCGAAGTTTCATCTTTAAAAATGTGTTATCTTATGCAGATGTTGAGGAAAGCCTTCACAACTGCTATCACCGTGGAGAAGAACCAGGGTGGTAGTGTTGTATCCCAACAAGTCTAAGATCAACTTGACCATGCAAAAAGGCAAGTTGAGATCAATCATGGTGAGTTGGTCACGGTACGGGAGGACCGTGACCGACTGGACAATGAGTTGCTAAGGGCCAGGACGGAGGTCTCGCTCTTAGCCGATAAAGTCTCTGATCTGGAGAAGACATGACAAACAGCTCAGGGGCGAATTGCCGACCTGGAGGCCAAGCTGCGGGCCAAAGAAGAAGAAATCAACGAAGTCCAAGGTCGGGCACAGGAGAAGAGGAACAAGTTGAATGAGCTTCTCCTTCGGGCCCAAGAAGAGAAGACGGCTTTGGAAGAGGAGTTGACAAGGGCCCGCACTTCGACCGAAGGTTCGGTCCGGGAAGCGGTTCTGGGTTTCGCTCGGTCCCCTTTGTTATTCGCTTTAGCGGATAACATACATGGAGTTTATACTGCTAAGTATTTGGATAACATGCAAGAGCAAGTTATTCAGCAGTTCGGGCTTTCCCCTTCGAACGAGCGATGGAACATGATCGAGCCACTTGAAAAAGATGGCAAGTTTCAGGTTATTCCAACTTTGGAAGAACCTGTTCTGGAAGAAGATCATTTCTTCTATCTCTTTGAAGAGATGGAGAGAGCGGTCAATCAAAAGGTGGCCGATCAGGAAGAAGAACCGAAGCAGCTCGCGGCCCGGACCGAACCGCAGGAGCCGGAGATTGAAGATAGAGAAGAGGGGCAGATTAGCTAGATTTCATTTATACTTTGTATCTACCTTACTTCTTATTTTCAATATAACTCTTTTCATTCAATTCTTGTTCTTTTAATTGCCAGAACGAAGTAACATAACCACCTTCTCAATAAACTAATAAGTTTTATGTTAACGAAGTTGTTTAAATCACCAAGTGTAAGATCGGGGACGCTTACAGGGTGTTAACCATCGGTCCCAGACCTTATGTTTGGTTTATTCGTATCAATTCTGATTGGATCGGTCGTTTTACATTGTGTGTGGGTCACTCTTATCCCGTCCTTGGAGTCAACATTTGATTGGATAGGCGTAGTCTGCGTTTAGTATGAGTTTGTATGAGCTTCGGCCGAACCTTGGTTCTAATAAAGTCCCTTAGGTTTTGTTGGCTAAGCTATGCTCATAATACGTCTTACATTAGGACCGATCTTATGCTTCGATATGATGACTACCATTCCTTTTATCGTAGCCGATTTCATAGGTACAAAAGACCATTCCTAAAGACTGAATGCCGTTGAAGGGAATGTTTTAGTTCGTAATGAGTTCTGGGAGAATCACCACTCATCCATGGGGCTAGGCAAGTGCAGGAGCATCTGATTCGTCAGAGCGGTCACTACAACTTGGGAGCCTTGCGGACAAGAAGCTTCGGTCACCAGTTCAGATTTGTCCTAAGCCACCCAACTTCAAGATCGGTCCATCATTCCATTAGAAATAGTTTGTATTGTACTTACTTGTTTTCTACTTACGTTTAAGGGAATGTATTTTATTGAGTCAAACACATTAATCGAAGATTCACAAGAAATATCGCCTTAAATTCATGACATTCCAAGTTCGGGGGACCTCTATACCATCCAATGTTTCAAGTTTATACGCACCTGACTCCAATCTCGTCGATATGCGATACGGTCCCTCCCAATTTCTGTCCAGCTTTCCAACGTTCCTCTGCACCTTAATTCTTCTGAGGACGAGATCGCCTTCAAAGAATTCTCTTGGGAGGACTCGCTTGTTATGGGCCAGTTCCATAGTTCGTTGATAAGCACGCATCCGTGCATAAATTGCATTTCTCTTTTCTTCGATCATCTCGAGGTCCAATAATCTCCTTTCACAATTCATATGCTCATCGTATTGAGATATCCGAGGTGATCGGATGGCAACCTCCACCGGGCTGACAGCTTCGGTCCCATACACCAATGAGAAAGGTGATTCCTGGGTTGTTGAGCGAGGTGTAGTTCGGTATGCCCATAGGACCTCATAGATGTGTTCGGGCCATTTACCTCCAAAATCTTCTAACTTGGTTTTTAGTCCCTTCAGGATAACCTTGTTAGATACCTCTGTAAGTCCGTTAGTTTGGGATGGGCTACTGATGAGAAATGCTGGATGATGCCCAACTTGGTGCATAGATCCCGTATGCTCTTTATGCGGAACTGAGTCCCATTATCGGATACGAGCGTTCAGGGAATCCCGAAGCGACTCACAATATTTCGCCATATAAAGTGATTGACTACTTTTTCTGAGATGATGGCTACTGCTTCTGCATCAATCCATTTCGAGTAATATTCCATCGCTACAATACATAATTTTCTTTGCCTTATTGACCGAGGAAAAGGTCCGAGGATGTCGATCCCCCATCTGTCAAACGGACAAGGTAATGGGGTAATCGATAAGGGAGCCCCAGGCAATTGCTAGAGTGGAGCATGCTATTGGCATATGGCACAACGTTTAGTATATTGCTTGGCATCAGCAAGCAATGTTGGCCAAAAGTATCCAGCTCTGATGATGCGGTGGTATAAAGATCGAGCCCCTGAATGAATGTCGCATATCCATTCATGAACATAAATCATGACGGCTTCAGCCTCAGTAGGAGATAAACAGCGCAGAAGCGGGCCTTCAAAACTCTTTTTAAACAAGCGTCCATCGACTAAGGTAAATCTCTTAGCCCGGACCTCTATTTTCCTGGTTTCAGACTTATCTTCAGGGAGATAGCCGTTTGAGAGGTATTTAATAAAGGAGTCCATCCAATTGGGTTCTCCCGGAGATTCAGTAGCGTCAATATTCAAGCCCTGGAGTTCATGGCATAGAGCCCCGATCTCTTCAATAGACTGTTCGGTCACTGGAGTCTCGACCGAATGTCGGTTCTGAATATGGACCGAAATAGTGCTTGGCTCTATGTCAGGTATGCCTGAGGCCAATCTGGCGAGTACGTCGGCAACCTTATTTTGCTCTCATGGCACATGGGCAAGAGAGAACTCACTAAATTTTTTGGATAGTTCTAGGACTTTGGCGCAATATAACTTCATCATCGGATCATGAGTTTCAAATCTCCCTGCGAACTGTTCCACTACTAACTTCGAGTCTGAGAACATTCGTACTCTGCTAACTCCCATTTTTCGAGCCAAGGTCATTCCTGATAATATTGCCTCATATTCTACCACATTATTTGTTCCAGCAAAGGAAAATTTGACTGCGGAATGAATAAGGTCACCTTGTACCGTTGTTAGGGTAATGCCCGCTCCTCTTCCCCCGATGGTTGATCCATCTACGTGGATCATCCATCGATCATCCTCTTGGTTAAGATAAATGGCCGATCGGGTCATTTCCATCACAAAATCGGCTAGAACCTGAGCTTTGATCGGCCTCCGGGGCAGGAATTCCAGATACATAGCGCTGAGTTTGATAGCCCATTTTGCCAATCTTTCATTCAAGTCCTTTTGTTTAAGGAGTATCTTCAAAGGCTGATCCGTATAAACATAGACCGTTCGGCCTTCGAAATAATGCTTCAACTTGGATACAGCTTTCTTCAAAGCTAGCATGAATTTCTCCAAGGTNTTTTGTACTTTGTATCTGCCTTACTTCTTATTTTCAATATAACTCTTTTCATTCAATTCTTATCCTTTTAATTGCCAGAACGAAGTAATATAACGAACTTCTCAATAAACTAATAAGTTTTATGTTAACGAAGTTGTTTTAATCACCAAGTGTAAGATCGGGGACACTTACAGGGAGTTAACCATCGGTCCCAGACATTATGTTTGGTTTATTCGTATCAATTCTGATTGGATCGGTTGTTTTACATTGTGTATGGGTCACTCTTATTTCGTCCTTGGAGTCAATACTTGATTGGATAGGCGTAGTTTGCGTTTAATATGAGTCTTTACGAGCTCCGGCCGAACCTTGGTTCTAATAAAATCTCTTAGGTTTTGTTGGCCAAGCTTTGCTCATAATACATCTTATATTAGGACCGATCTTATGTTTCGATATGCTGACTACCATCCCTTTTATCGTAGCACATGTCATAGGTACAAATGGTCATTTCTAAAGACTGAATGCCGTTGAAGGGAGTGTTTTAGTTCGTAATGAGTTCTGGGAGAATCACAACACATCCATGGGGCTGGGCAAGTGCAAGAGCATCTGACTCGTCAGAGCGGTCACTACAACTTGGGAGCCTTGCGGACAAGAAGCTTCGGTCACCAGTCCAGATTCGTCCTAAGCCACCCAACTTTAAGATCGGTCTATCATTCCATTAGAAATAGTTTGTATTTGTACTTACTTGTTTTCTACTTACGTTTAAGAGAATGTATTTCATTGAGTCAAACATATTAATCGAAGTTTCACAAGAAATATCGCCTTAAATTCATGACATTCCAAGTTCGGGGGACCTCTATACCATCCAATGTTTCAAGTTTATACGCACCTGATTCCAATTTCTTTGATACTCGATACGGTTCCTCCCAATTTCTGTCCAGCTTTCCAACGTTCCTCTGCACTTTAATTCTTCTGAGGACGAGATCGCCTTCAAAGAATTCTCTTGGGAGAACTCGCTTGTTGTGGGCCCGTTCCATAGTTCGCTGATAAGCACGCATCCGTGCATAAATTGCATCTCTCTTTTCTTCGATCATCTCGAGGTCCAATAATCTCCTTTCACCATTCATATGCTCATCGTATTGAGAGATCCGAGGTGATCGAATGGCAACCTCCACCGGGCTAACAGCTTCGATCCCATACACCAATGAGAAAAGTGATTCCTGGGTTGTTGAGCGAGGTGTAGTTCGGTATGCCCATAGGACTTCATAGATGTGTTCGAGTCATTTACCTCCAAAATCTTCTAACTTGGTTTTCAATCCCTTCAGGATAACCTTGTTAGATACCTCCGTAAGTCCGTTAGTTTGGGGATGGGCTACTGATGAGAAATGCTGGATGATGCCCAACTTGGTGCATAGATCCCGTATGCTCTTTCCGCGGAACTGAGTCCCATTATCAGATATGAGCGCTCGGGGAATCCCGAAGCGGCTCACAATATTTCGCCATATAAAGTGTTTGACTACTTTTTTCTGAGATGATGGCTACTGCTTCTGATTCAATCCATTTTGAGTAATATTCCACCGCTACAATACAGAATTTTCTTTACCCTATTGACCGAGGAAAATGTCCGAGGATGTCGATCCCCCATCTGTCAAACGGACAAGGCAATGGGGTAATCAATAAGGGAGCCCCATGAATTGCTGGAGTGGAGCATGGTATTGGCATATGGCACAACGTTTAGTATATTGCTTGGCATCAGCAAGCAATGTTGGCCAAAAGTATCCAGCTCTGATGATGCGGTGGTATAAAGATCGAGCTCCTGAATGAATGCCGCATATCCCTTCATGAACATAAATCATGACGGCTTCAGCCTCAATATGAGATAAACAACGCAGAAGCGGGCCTTCAAAACTCTTTTTAAACAAGCATCCGTCGACTAAGGTAAATCTCTTAGCCCGGACCTCTATTTTCCTGGCTTCAGACTTATCTTCAGGGAGATAGCCGTTTGAGAGGTATTTAATAAAGAAGTCCATCCAATTGGGTTCTCCCGGAGATTCATTAGCGTTAGTATTCAAGCCCTGGAGTTCATGGCATAGAGCCCCGATCTCTTCAATAGACTGTTCGGTCACTGGAATCTTGACCGAAGGTCGGTACTGAACATGGACCGAAATAGTGCTTGGCTCTATGTCAGGTATGCCCGAGGCTAATCTGGCGAGTGCATCGGCAACCTTGTTTTGCTCCCGTGGCACATGGTCAAGAGAGAACTCACTGAACTTTTTGGATGGTTCCAAGACTTTGGCACAATATAAATTCATCATCGGATCATGAGTTTCAAATCTCCCTGTGAACTGTTCTACTACTAACTTCGAGTCTGAGAACATTCGTACTCTGCTAACTCCCATTTTTCGAGCCAAGGTCATTCCTGATAATACTGCTTCATATTCTACCACATTATTTGTTCCAGCAAAGGAAAATTTGACTGTGGAATGAATAAGATCACATTGCACCGTTGTCAGGGTAATGTCTGCTCCTCTTCCCCCGAAGGTTGACCCATCTACATGGATCGTCCATCGATCATCCTCTTGGTTAAGATAAATGGCCGATCGGGTCATTTCAACCACGAAATCGGCTAGAACCTGAGCTTTGATCGCCCTTCGGGGCAGGAATTCCAGACATGTAGCACTGAGTTTGATAGCCCATTTTGCCAATCTCTCATTCAAATCCTTCTGTTTAAGGAGCACTTTCAGAGGTTGATCCGTATAAACATAGACCGTTCGGCCTTCAAAATTACGTTTCAGCTTGGATACATCTTTTTTCAAAGCTAACATGAATTTCTCCAAGGTGGAATACCTGGTTTCTGCAGGTACCAGAGAATGGCTGACATAATAAACAGGTCTATGAATGTCGTCTCGTATGGTTACCAGAGCTGCGCTGACGGCAACTTCTGATACCGCAAGATATAACCCCAAAGGTTCATCACGAGTTGGACTTACCATCACCGGGGGAGTGCTTAAATAAGTCTTCAGCTCGGAGAAGGCCCGATCGCATTCTTCGGTCCAATCTAGATGGCTTGCTTTTCTTAGCACTATGAAAAAAGGAAAGGCCCGGTCTGTGGATTTCGAAATAAACCTGCTCAGTGCGGCTAGTTGGCCAGTAAGCCTTTGAAACTCTCTCTTGTTTCTCAGAGGTTGCATGTCAATGATAGTCTGCACCTTTTCAGGGTTAACCTCTATGCCTTTCTTTGAAACGTAATATCCTAAAAATTTTCCACTTCGGATCCCGAATCAACATTTGTTTGGATTTAGTTTGAGCTTATTGACCCATTCAGTATAGTGGATTTCTCTGATGAATCCCGACCGCAGCAATTTATTTACCTCAGCCCGGATAATCTCGATTTTTTTGGGAGAATAGCGTCTCCTTTTCTGCCTAACAGGCTTCGTTCCAGGCTCGGTGTTGATCCGATGTTAACTATCAGATCGGTCAATCCCCGGAACATCGTCCGGGGTCCATGCGAATATATCCACATGGCTTCTCAGCAATTGGATCAGTTCTATTTCAAAAGCAGGGGATAAATGTGCCCCGATGCGAGTTGTTTTGGTTGAGTCATCCTCAACCAACTTAATCAACTTGAACCCTACGGGTTCCATTGCTTGCCTCGGGTGCGGCGGTTCTTCCAGCAGATCGACCCGGGCCCTTTTGATAGGTGTTAATGTTCGGCACGAGCTCATGTAGCATTGTCTAGCTACTTCTCATCCCCCTTGACAGAAATAACTCCATGAATGGAGGGGAATTTGACCATCATGTGATAAGTAGATGGGACCGCCTCGAACTTACTAAGGCCGGTCTGTCCGATAATGGCGTTGTAAGCCAAGTCAACTTCAACGACAATGAATTCCATATCCTCCGATCGGTCCTTAGATGGTTCTCCAAGGGTGACTGGGAATAAAATCTTCCCGAATGGAATGACGTTCCTCTGGTCGAACGACGAAAGAGTTATATTAGCGATCGGGAGGTCATGAGCAGCAGCTCCCAACATTTCAACGACCTCACGCTTCATTAGATTGCACGAAGCCCCGGTGTCCACTAGGATCCTGTGGACACGACGATTCCCGATGACTCGAGTGATGGTGAGGGGATCATCGCATGGATCGATGATCCCTTCCCGATCGACCATGGTGAAAGTGATATTCTCCCCGAAGGTATGGGACCGTTCCGCTGGATCATATTTAATTAGCGCCACAGATTCAGAGCTCTCAGCGGAGTCTCCGCGCGCAGTTCTCTTTCGGTCCTGGACCGATTCATTTATTCTTAGACCACCGGAGATAACATAAATATCTCCAGCTACTTCTCTAGGTGCCGCCTCATTTTGAGGATGTACCAACAGTCACCCGATTCGTCAGCCAACGAACTCGATATTGATTTTTTTTTGATGGGGAATACGATTAAAACTAGAAACAATAAAGAAACACGACGATTTATAGTGGAAACCCTAGGAATTGGGGAAAAAACCACTTGACTAAGAGCGAATTACACTCCTAGCATGTTCACTAATCAAACGATTCATAAAAAATACAGCAGAGACTTAATGAAAATGACAAGGAATAAGAAACCCGGCAGGGTAACTACCTGTTCTTATGCGTCCAAAAGGTCCTGCTATTTCCGTCGTCGCGCTCTGTATTTATAGAGATAATGGCGTGTGTAAATCACGCTCTGTAACCGCCTCTGACAAGTTTGTTAGAGGTTGTTGTCGCGCGATGTAAAACCAGGTTGGGACCGAGGCATGGTCTGCGTGATCGGGCCCGAGGCGTGGTAAACGTGTGAAGGCCCGAAGCGTGGACAGCGTGGGTTTGTAACCGCTTAGACCGAACCACGGAGCTAGTTACCAAAAAACGCTTTATTTCGCCAAGGCTATCTTCGGTCCTCTTGCGGAACATCGGGCCGCTTTTCGCTAAGTGTGTAAATGGGCTGTAAGAGTTTGCTTCTACCATTTGGATCGGCCCAATCGTTATTGGGCTTCATCCGTTACGAGGTGCCCGATCCTAGAGTTCTCATCACTAAGATTATCAAAGTTTTAAAAACCGTTCGTATACGGATGAGTGAAGTTAGGCGTGTATATGTATTGAATTGGTTCGTGAATCTTTAAAATCGAATTTGTAAGTGCTCTAGTTCAAGCTGATTTTTTTAAATCAGCTTTGTGTCTAAATTTTTAATAAACTCTAGTGAACCAGAACAAACCTTAAATCATTGATTTATTTTTGTTTTTGAAATCAAACTGAAACTTGTGTATTTTGAGTTGAACCTAAAACTTAAAAAACACTTAAGTTCAGATTAACTCGTTTACACCCCTAAGTCCAGTACATCGGCATGTGAGATATGTATTGGGAATATTATATCTATCTTGAAATAATAATATAGTTTTTTTTATTAACCTAGAAAAAATATATAAATTTTTAACCATCTTAATATACATTTGCATTATTCCTTCGAATAAAAAAATCTTCCAATCTAATTTTTTTTCCAAAACAAACAAGTTAGATCCGTACAACACCAATTAAAACTTGTACTATGAATCTGGTATACATGCTAGAGTGATATTTGAACTACCCACTAGTTTATAGAGGTGTTAATTTCAGTATATACCGAACTGAAATGAAAACCCCGAATACCGATTCATCCATAATTTCACTACAAAATACCGAACCAAATTTTGATCGTTCGGTTTGGTAAAAAACGAATTTTTTCGGTACTGTTATGGTCCCTTTTTAGGGGGTACCAACAGTCATCCGGTTCGTTAGCAAACGAACTCAGTTTTGATTTGTTTTTTATGGGAAAACGATTAAGAAACTGAAAATAACAAACTGGTAAAAAACGATTTAGAAACGATTAAGAAACTGGTAAAAAACGAATTTTTTCGGTACTGTTATGGTCCCTTTTTAGGGGGTACCAACAGTCATCCGGTTCGTTAGCAAACGAACTCAGTTTTGATTTGTTTTTTATGGGAAAACGATTAAGAAACTGAAAATAACAAACTGGTAAAAAACGATTTAGAAACGATTAAGAAACTGGTAAAAAACGAATTTTTTCGGTACTGTTATGGTCCCTTTTTAGGGGGTACCAACAGTCATCCGGTTCGTTAGCAAACGAACTCAGTTTTGATTTGTTTTTTATGGGAAAACGATTAAGAAACTGAAAATAACAAACTGGTAAAAAACGATTTAGAAACGATTAAGAAACTGGTAAAAAACGAATTTTTTCGGTACTGTTATGGTCCCTTTTTAGGGGGTACCAACAGTCATCCGGTTCGTCAGCAAACGAACTCAGTTTTGATTTGTTTTTTATGGCACAACGATTTATAGTGGAAACCCCAGGAATTGGGGAGAAAACCACTTGACTAAGAGCGAAGTAAACTCCTAGCCTATTCACTAATCAAGCAATCCATTACAGAGTACAGCAGAGGTTTAAAGAAGATGACAAGGAATAAGAAAGCAGTAAGAACTTCAGCATGGTAACGGTCTGTTCTAACGCATCCAAAGGTTCCTTGTTATTTTGAAGCTGAAACATTATTGTGAAGCTGTTTCCAAGCTGTATTATCCAAGCTGTATCCAAACATTATTCAGAGGCTTACTGGCCGACTTGCGGTGCTAAGCAGGTTTATTTCAAAATCTACAGACCGAGCTCTACCTTTTTTCAGAGTGCTAAGAAAAGCAAGCCATCTAGATTGGACCGAAGAATGCGATCGGGCCTTTTCCGAGCTGAAGACTTATTTAAGCACTCCCCCGGTGATGGTGAGTCCAACTTGTGATGAAACTTTGGGGTTGTATCTTGCTGTATCAGAAGTTGCCGTCAGCGCAACTCTGGTAAGCATCCGAGACGATGATCATAGACCCGTTTATTATGTAAGTCATTCTCTGGTATCTGCTGAAACCAGATATTCCACCTTAGAAAAATGCATGATGGCTTTGAAAAAAGTTGTATCCAAGCTGAAACATTATTTTGAAGGCCGAACGGTTTATGTCTATAGGGATCAACCTCTGAAGATGGTCCTTAAACAAAAGGATTTAAATGAGAGATTAGCAAAATGGACTATCAAATTTAGCGCTATATATCTGGAATTCTTGCCCCGAAGAGCGATGAAGGCTCAGGTTCTAGCCTACTTTGTGGTTGAAATGACCCGATCAACCATATATCTTAACCAAGAGGATGATCAATGGACGATCCACGTAGATGGGTCGACCTTCGGAGGAAGAGGAGCAGACATTACCCTAACAATGGTACAAGGTGACCTTATTCATTCCGCAGTTAAATTTTCCTTTGATGGAACAAATAATGTGGTAGAATACAAGGCTGTATTATCGGGAATGACCTTGGCTCAAAAAATGGGAGTTAGCAGAGTGCGAATGTTCTCAGACTGAAAGTTAGTAGTGGAACAGTTCGCAGGGAGATTTGAAACTCATGATCCGATGATGAGATTATATAGTGCCAAAGTCCTTGAATTATCCAAAAGGTTCAGTGAGTTTTCTCTTGACTACGTGCCACGAGAGCAGAATAAGGTTGCCGACGCACTCGCCAAATTGGCCGCGGGCATACCTGACATAGAGCCGAGCACTATTTCGGTCCATATCCAGGACCGACCTTTTGTCGAGATATCAGTGACCGAACAGTCTATTGAAGAGATCGGGGCTTTATGCCATGAACTCCAGGGCTTGAATATTAACGCTATTGAATCTTCTGGGGAACCCAATTGGATGGATCCTTTTATTAAATACCTTTCAAACGGCTATCTCCCTGAAGACAAGTCTGAAGCCAGAAAAATAAAAGTCCGGGCTAAGAGATTTATCATGGTTGACGGATGCTTGTTTAAAAAGAGTTTCGAGGGCCCGCTTCTGCGCTGCTTATCCCCTATTGAGGCTGAAGTCATCATGATTTATTGCTCCTGCGGTTCGATCCGGGCCGCGAGCTGCTTCAATTCTTCTTCTTGTTCGGCCATCTTTTGGTTGACCGCCTTCTCCATCTCCTCAAAGAGATAGAAGAAAAGATCATCTTCGAGGACAGGCTCTTCCAAAGTTGGAATAACCTGAAACGATCGCCTTCCATCGCTCGTCCAAAGGGGAAAGCCCGAACTGCTTTATAACCTGCTCTCGCATATTATCCAGGTATTTAGCAGTATACATCCCATGTATGTTATCCGCCAAAGAGAATAACAAAGGAGACCGAAAGAAGCCTAGGACTGCTTCCCGGACCGAACCTTCAGCAGAAGTGCGGGTCCTTGTCAATTCCTCTTCCAAGTTCGCCTTTTCTTCTTGGGCCTGAAGGAGAAGTTCGTTTAGCTTATTTCTCTTCTCCTGGGCTCGACCCTGAACTTGGTTGACCTCTTCTTCCTTGTCCCGCAGCTTGACCTCTAGGTCAGAAATTCGCCCCTAAGCTGTCTTTCCTATCTTCTCCAGCTCAGAGACTTTATCTGCTAAGAGCGAGACTTCGGTCCCAACTCTTAGCAGTTCATTGTCCAGTCGGTCCCGGTCCCCCCGTACCGTGACCAACTCACCATGTTTGATCTCAACTTGCCTTTTCGCAAGGTCAAGTTGATCTTGGACTTGTTGGGACACAACACTGCCACCCTGGTTCTTCTCCACGGTGATGGCAGTTGTGAAGGCCTTCCTCAGCATCTGCATAAGATAATAATGTCAAAAATAAAAAGTAAAGCTTCGGGCCTTAATATAAAAGAAAATTACCTTGGTGGTGAGGTCAAGAAGCCCTCAATGATTTCTTCCCCAAACATGTCCGCTTGGACATTGTCTGAGTTTTGCTATCCATAAAGGCGGAAATCCTTCAGGAAAGCACTTCTCTAGGAGGTTAATTTACTCCCCTTACTGAACCTGTCTAGCAGGCCTAAGGCAACTCCCTAGTTGGAGTTAGTCTTAGGGCCCGAGGAGGGCTCCTTCAAAACGATCCCCTTAGAGGGAACCGAAGCACTCCCCCCTTTCTTCATCCGTTTGAGATCCCTCGGGGCTTCTGCTTCGGTCGCCCTCTTCCCTTTTCCCAAGGGGATCGTTCAGGCTCCTTCAAAACGATCCCCTTAGCAGTGCAGGGAGACGTTCGCCTTAAGATGAGGACCGGAGAGAACCTTCTCCATCGGAACGGCTCCCTGCAGCAATCAAGCAACTGTATTAGCACTAATAAAGAAGTTGTTTCCGATTTGGTAGATGCTGGATAAGCCCAAAGAACGAATCCGAGCCATTATCACCTCCTCTACCACTCCAAATACCCGAAACGCAGGCCCTTCTCCCGTCGAGGGCTGCCTGTGCAGCGCAGCGTTAGTGTGCCTGCACTGGTGGTTTGGATCGGGGGGTTCCCGGACCCCGATGGAACCAGCATACCCCCCGTTGCTGATTCACTTTCCTCAGCACTCCCCGTTGCTTCGTGTTTTCCGTCAGAAGGACGGACCGAAGCAGCAGCCATACGCTTGAACCGTGAGCTAGGCATCGTCTCAGTTGAGTCTGCAAAACAAATACATAAGGATCATGAAAGGATAGAATAAAAACTTTACTTCATACCCGATCCTTCTGACGGATCTGAGCTAGAAAACATCTCCTTCGGGGCTGGGGCTCAGGTCCTACCAGCGACACCTATTTCTATCAATGTTTTCTCCCGAAGCAACTCCGTTCGCTTAAGGCGTGCTTCGGGAGGGGGGAACATCGCAAGTGTATTTGCGGTGTCCGGACTAGAGGGGTTGAACCTGGTTCGGTCCAACTGGTCTATGCGTGGGTGAGTTATGCGTGGCCACACCTTCAACATGTCCTCTTTTGGGACTGTTATCCACACATAACAAGACTCCCACGCATGGAGAGACTCTTCTTTATCAACTATAGCCCACTCTTTAGTGCGCACCGCTATATAGTATAGTTTGCGGCATCCTAATAGACCTTTACCCCTTCGGGACCCCACCAAGAACAGGTTGAAAAAATGTTCTAAGGTCAGGGCACTGTTCTGTTGGTGGCAATAAAATATGAACGCTACTATATATACATAACTACCCGAAAATAACGCAATAGTATGGCAGTGAATTTCATTAAGAACGGCTGCTACAAAAGGATGCAGCGGAAAACAAAGTCTACACTTTAAAGAAGCGTAACTGACCGGAATAGCGGATGCCGGCACATTCATTTCCGCCGGAAGGAAACAGGGAATATCTTCCCGTCCCTTCCAGATGGAATAATGTGCCGGAATCGAAAACCTAGACCTATACTCCTCAATATCCAACTCACACATGGCTGGGTATCTCATTTTATGAGGAGCCATAGTATATACCTTAACGAAAATCAGAATGAAATGGGTTGAACGTGAAACAGGTTGAGGGCGCAGAGAGCTTGATTGGGCAATTCTTCCTTCGCGAAATGACGATGAGGAGAAACAGTACCCAAAACCCTGATTTAAATATTAATTTCCCGACCAATGGTGAGCTACCACGTAATATTGCCACAGACGATGGCAGTACAAGCACACTCATCACGCCTGTTGAATTATCGAATGTGAAGAGGCGCAAATCTGGATATTAATATTTAAAAAATAACAAGGATAAAAGTATAACACAAATATACGCTATTGAATTTTAAATACAAATTAATTCATACACTTGTAAACTTAAGTGAAGATCGATCCCTTGGACGCTCACCACCAGCAGGTACGGTCCCATATTCTCACGAATGTATAAACATTGTGTGATCGGCCTTGTATCACCTCTACGATAGCAATCAAGCGCGAGGGGCTAGTGATGAGAACTCTAGGACCGGGCACCCTGCAATGGATGAGGCCCGATAACGATTGGGCCGATCCATATGGTGGAAGCGAACTTGTGCAGCCCATTAGTACACTTAATGTATAATGGCCCGATGTTCTACGAAAGGACCGAAGATAACCTTGGCTAAATAAAACGTTTTCTGACAAGTGGCTCCGTGGTTAGGTCCAAACGGTTACAAACCCACAATTCCATGCTTCGGGACTGATATTACCCGGGTATATTCTCTTGTATTTATCCTTACCCGGGGGCTCGTCCGACGCGGTTATGTAGTATTTTCGGTATTTTCATATTTTATCACAAGCCATTCTCAGGGGGTATTCTCGCAATTCAGGCTCCCTGGGCCCCGTATACAGTTTCTGTAAGCGTTTTGAGACGTTTCGGTTCATCTCGGCCCCAGACGGGGCCATGGGTATTTTCGTAATTTGCCACCCGGGAGCACATCGGTCGTGTGCAACGATGTTATGTGGCTGCGTATTTATTGCTTGGAGGCAAATAACTAATTTGCGAGGTTTTCCAGTATTTTCTCATCGTATTTCCGATTAATATCTCGACCGGGATAGGTTCCCGAAACTTCGGGATCAGCATGACATTTATTATATTATAATTGGAGGTTATTTAAGTGTTTTGGGCTAAGTGAAGTAAACTGGGCTTATGAGCTTAAGTAAGTGAAGTTGGGCTGGATTTCTCTATAAATACAAGTCCTAGTGCATTTGGACGGGTTCAGACTGTTATCACACTTTCCAAGGCAAAGTACTATTCTGCATACTGTAGAGTCGCGACATTTCGTCCGTTGCCGCGACTTGTTGCCTGCCTCCTAGCCTGAGTCGCGACTTATTGATCTTCTTCCCGCATCCGCGACTTGTTGCTGATACAGTGTTTTTCGAGAGTTGTTGCTGGTACAGTGTTTTTCGAGACTTGTTGCTGGAACAGTATATCTCGTGAGTTATTGCTCTGCTGCACGCAGTCGCGACTTGTTGCTGATACAATGTTTTTCGAGAGTTGTTGCTGGTACAGTGTTTTTCGAGACATGTTGCTGGAACAGTATATCTCGCGAGTTATTGCTCTGCTGAACGCAGTCGCGAGTTGTTGCTTATACAGTGTTTTTCGAGAGTTGTTGCTAGTACAGTGTTTATCGAGAGTTGTTGCTGATACAGTGTTTTCTGCAAGTTGTTGACCACAACTCGCGGCTGCAAGCCTTTCGAGCCCGACTGAGTGTTTTTGATCGTTTTTCGAGCCGTTTTTGCCCGTGTTATTATTATCACCTCATTGTACTTGTATCCTTTGATTATTATAGTGGAAATCAAGGAATAGCTTCGCTCTCCGGAGCACGTAAGCTCACACATTGTGGGCCCAACCTCGTATATCGCTCGTGTGCTCATAACAAAATAATTTCGAGTAATTAACAATTGACTGATCTAAAAATAAACACTCCAAAACATTTTTGGACGAGATCAGTTTGGCGCCGTCCGTGGGGACTCGAGATTTTAATCCCATTGAGAGCTTTATTGCTGAGTTTGGATTTCTATTATCATGACTACTCGAAATTCTGATGAAGATATTTTTTATGAAGAAATTGAGGTGGCTCGTATTCCTCAGATTAATGATGAGTTTGATGCGTTACCGGGGGCTCGGTCGTCAGTTCTGGAGGACCCCCCTGCTCAAAATGTAACAATTCAACCCTACCGGAGCGGATTTTCATCCGGAAGGGCACCTAGTTATTACCCTAAATCACGCCAATGCTTATCAAAGTGTTATGAATTCGCAAGAGTTGGCCGAGTTGCGGTCCGAAATAATGCCCGCCTTTCGCCACCTGCACGCTGTAGATCTGCGGATCAAACGGAAATAGATGAAGATTTGGAAGAGCGAAGGCGTAGTTTAATCGCTCAGTTAGAACAAGTCGAAGCTTAAAGGAGAGCCCGGAGGAACAATGTAACGACCCTAATTTGGGCCTAGTTGTTTTGTTAAAACATGATAATTTAAACGGAAACATTCGAATGCAAATTTAAAACAAAGTTCGAACATGAAAGTACGACATCATAATTTAGAGTTTTCTCCAAAGGGACCGGACTCTATCACCGGACAACCGACGACCTCCTTCCCCTATCCCTATCATAGCTCGTCTGCGTCACCTACAAAATCTGTAAAGCGGTCACAATCTATTAAAGGAAACTTCACACACACTACGCATTATCTTTTCACTTCTTAGTTACACCGTACACGCACACGTGAATCATTCCACTTAACCGTTTTCTTATTTCCCTCTTCTTTTACCTTATCATTTCCATAATTCATTAACTTTACTGTTGCCGAGATTAACATGCTCGGTGCATGTCCCGCCCAAGCCAACCGTTAGCTGTTGGATGACTCGACGGGCCATATGCTTCCCTTCCCCGGGTGGGTACTTACGCGCTACCCCTTTTTCCACCCGGATCCGTTCTGCCCTCTTCGTACGTATCTTTTCCTCTTTGGAACTAATCGTTCCCTTCATCAGGCATGCCCTTCCTTTGGCGAATCGTGTACTAGGCACGATGCCGGGTTCGTTCGGACGGTCCATCCTTCCTCACCCCGAGTCTTATTATCATTTATCTCGTTCATTCGTATCCTTTCTTCCTTCTTTTTTATCCAAATTTCATTCCCTAAGTCTGAACCTTCCCTTACTATATTGTGTTCACTCCACTTACCGTTTGCTTTAGCCTGTTATAATCTTCCCGTGCTTCCCCTGCACTTCGTAAACGGTCTAAGTTATTCGAATTATGACGTTATTATCTTATAGTTAACTATGTGATTACCGTAGACCTTACGTGTCCTTTTTCCTCCCACGATCCAACTTCGCGACGGAAGGAAAACACTCGAACTTAGTATTTCCGCGACAAATCCACCTTTGCCCTGAAATCCGCGATAATAATACACTGGGATCAAAATCCGCGACAATTTTGCACTGGGGATGAAATCCGCGATAATTTATGTCTTACTGCAAATCCGCGATAATTTTACTCTTCGTAATTTCCGCGACAATTTTTCCCTTCAAAATTTCCGCGACAATTTTGCCTTCCAAATTTCCGCGACAATTTTGCCCTTCATACTTTTTCGCGATAATTTTTGCCCTTCAAAATTTTTCGCGACAATTTCCTTATTCGCTGCAATTCTCGAATTTTCGTGTCTTAATGATAATTATCTCGTTTTTGGGCCTCCTCACCCCTATTTATAGACATCCTAACTTTTCTAATTCACACTTTAACCCTTCCTTCCTTTGCATTTGACTCCCTTTTTATCTTTTTCCTTACTTTTCTATTTTTCGTTTCCTTTTACGTTCTTTCGTTCCCGTATCCCTCATTATCTCTCGTCTAGACTTTACCGCTACGTTCCCTACTAATTGTTTCATTGTACCTTTTTCTCGGCAATTACAAACAATGTTACCCCGGAACCTGTTAATGATGTGGCAGTAGAGGAAGATACTGATCGTGTTCTGGAGCCGCGAGCGAATATGGCAGCAACCGGAGAGCAATGCAATACTCTGCAAAGATTGGAGAATTGATAGAGTTAAAATTTAAGGAGATGAGCGGGAAGTTGGATCAAAACGAGGCAAGGATGAATCAATTTGAGGCCAACCTGGCTCTTGGCCAGGAAAGAAGAAGAGTGTACGGGGAACATACCCGGGACACTCATCAGACATCGGCTTATGAGGGAGACTACGTTGAGAATGAGAGGGCTAATGAGCCCACTGGTAATCGAGGAAAGGCGTTACCATCTATGGAAGTTTTGCAAAGTCTGTGGAACACTTCAAATGCCTTATCTCCTTTTTTTACGGCGATTATTAGTGCCACACGTTCTGAGTTTATTGAGATGCCAAAGGATCTTCCACAGTATCGCGGGTCAACTGACCCACATGCTCATACATCAAACTTGGATATCCATGTGAGTTTGATGAATTTCAGTGATGCGGCCATGTGTTTCGTTTTTTCCGCTTCTCTTAAGGAGTCCGTCCTCCGATGGTTTAATCGTTTATCGAGGCACTCGATTGTTTCGTATCAGGACTTTAAGGATCAACTCTATTCAGCTTTTGCGCCTTTCAATGCGCCCATAAAGTCTATTATTTCTTTGACCGCGTTGCGGTATGATTCTTTAGAAATATTGTTGGGTTTTATTACCCGTTTTGAGGCCGAGTGTAGGAAGATACCTCGAATTACTGTAAGTGAGAAGGTTGGGGTGCTCCAGCTTATTCTAGCTGGACACCCGTTATGTAATTCTTTGAATAGAGACCCCCCAGAAAGTATGGAAGATTTGGCTTTGAGATGTACACAGTACATCCGAGAAGATGAAGGTTTGCGAGATCATGGAGTGATCGAAGTACGAGCGTATGGTTCCCACAATATTGTTGCAAGTCGCGGGCTGGACAAGGTTGTCCAACATGCAAAACCTAAGTTTAGGGTTTTTCCTACGTACAATTATGAACAAATTTTCGCCATCATTGAGCAAAAGAAGGGTGGATCTCTTCGTTATCCCCCTCCCATGCAAGAACCAACGCCGGGGACTTACGAGTCCCAAGTATTTTGTCGTTTTCATCGGAATTTTGGACATGCAACAAATGATTGTCGAGAATTAATGTCTGAGGTAGAAAGGTTGCTAGAGTTGGGCCAGCTTGATGAACTGATCAGTACTGTGGAGGCTCTACCAGAGTCTAAGCTGGTAAAGATTGATATAAGTGTCCTGGAGGGGACGACACCTAAACCCCCAAGGGCCGATGCGCCACGGCTAAATGCAAGAGGACGTGGATATGGAGGACAGCGTGGCCAACGTCAAGGAGGTGGCCAGAGGGGATTCTTTAATGGTGGTAGACAGAATCAGAGAGGTGGAAGGAGAGAAAACAATTATCGTGGCCACGGCAAAAGTCAGCCGCAAAGAAATCAATAGGGGTACAGATATGAAGCTTACCCACCAGCACCCGCGAATCAATAAGCACTACCTCCTCCTCCGGCTGACCCCATCCAGGGTCAACCTATTTTGAATGTTGAGAACTCTCAACCAAGATGGGGTAATCAAGGCCCCAACAATATGACTATCGCGGGGGGAAAAAGTGTTGGAGATTCGAACCGCGCCTGCAAACGTTCTTATCAGGCATTACATCAGAAGGGGCGCTTTATGGAAGTGAACATGGTCCAGTTAACGGATTTGGATAAAATGACAATACCATTTGGACCAGAGGATTTATTTGGGGTTTTCTCCCCACAAGATGATGCATTGGTTGTCTACCCTATTATTGTGAATCATCCTATTTCTCGAGTATTAGTCGACACCGGAGTTGCTACCAACATTGACTCTTGCGGCCTTTGAGCAGATGGCATTGAAAGGAACCACCCAACTCCAGCCCGTGCACACAAAGTTTGTTGGTTTTAATAATAGCGTTGTTGCGGCTAAGGGATCTGTTTTTCTGCCGGTAACCTTGGGCGATGCAGAAATTTCAAGAACTTTGATGGTGGAATTTGTGGTGGTGGATCTCCCTATACTCCCTTATAATGCGATCCTTGGGAGAAGTTGTTTGAACCTATTTGGAGCTATGGAATCTCAACCACATTTGATGATGAAGTTGCCAACACCGTTAGGGGTTGGGAAGATGAAGGGAGATTAAGAGCTGGCGTGCTCTTGTTATAATGTGATGTGTAGAAGTGGTATGGATGGATCAAAAGCGAAGTTACCTGTTTGTATGGTGGAATTCTCGTCCGATGAAGTAATTGATACAAATGACGGACCGTCTCTCAGGAAGTTTAAAGAGAACGATATGAAGATGGAGCCTTTGGGAATCAAGACAGTGCCTTTATTCGCCGGTAATCTTGAAAGGACAGTGACGATCGGTTCCGAGTTCTCACCAGAGGTTGAGAAGGAGGTAATTTCTTTTTTGCAAAGTAATGTAGATGTTTTCGCTTGGTCTTATCAAGATTATGTGGGGGTTGATCCCCAAGTCTGTTCTCATAGACTCAATGTTAACCCATATGTGCGACCAGTTCATCAGAAGAATAGCAAGTTTCCCCTGAGAAAGAGAGGGCGATTGATGAGGAGGTGGAAAGTTTGTTGCAGACAGGATTCATAGAGCCTGTTAGATACGCGGATTGGGTCGCGAATCCAGTGGTGGTCCAAAGTCGAATGGTGGCTGGAGAGTTTGCATTGATTTTACCGATTTGAATAAAGCATGCCCGAAGGATCCGTATCCGTTGCCGGCCATTGACATGATGGTGGATGCGGCATGTGGTTTTGAATTCCTTAGTATGTTAGATGCTTTTAAGGGATATAATCAAATTTTTATGCATTGTGAGGACAAGTTATTTACTTCATTTATGACAAATAAAGGCATTTTTTGCTCTAGAGTTATGCAATTTGTGTTGAAAAATGCTGTGGCCACCTATCAACGTTTAATGAATTCGATGTTCAATGATATGATCGGAAAATCTTTGGAGGTTTATATCGACGATATATTGATAAAGAGTAAATATGGGGATAACCACATCCAGTATTTGAATGATTGTTTTGGAGTACTTAGAAAGTATATAATGAAATTGAATCCGCTTAAGTGTGCGTTTTGTGTGAAAGGAGGCAAGTTTCCCGGCATTATGGTATCCGAGAGAGGAATTGAGATGAATCCTGACAAGATAACAGCTATCCAGGAAATGACCCCTCCGACGACTGTTAGGGAAGTTCAAACGCTAACTGGGAGATTGACCTCATTGAATCGCTTCATTTCGCGATCAGCAGAGAGAAGTTTGCCATTTTTTAAAGTTTTGCGTAAGACGAACCTTTTGTATTGGGACGAAAAATTTAGCAGGGCTTTTGAAAGCTTGAAAGATTATCTGAGTAAACCACCGTTTATGTCACCTCCTTCACTGGGGGAACCGTTGGGTTTATATTTGGTGGTGACAAAAGAGGCAGTGAGCGCCGCATTAGTCAGACTTAGCGATAAAGTACATAAACCGATATATTATGTGAGCAGGAAATTGCAGTGTAACGACCCTAATTTGGGTCTAGCTATTTTGTTAAATCGTGATAATTAAAAACGGAAACATTCGAATGTAAACTTAAAACATAGTTCGAATACATCAAAGTTCGACACCATAATTTAGAGTATTCTCCAAAGGACCGGACTCTATCACCGGACAACCGACGACCTCCTTCCCATGCCCCTCTCATACCTCGTCTGCGTCACCTACAAAATCTGTAAAGCGGTCACAATCTATTAAAGGAAACTTCACACACACTACACATTATCTTTTCATTTCTTAATTACACCATATAAACACACATGAATCATTCCTTTTAACCGTTTTCTTATTTCCCTCTTATTTTACCCTTATCGTTCCCATCATACTTTAACTTTACTGTTGCCTAGAGTAACATGCTCGTTGCATGTCCCGCCCAAGCCAACCGTTAGCTGTTGGATGACTCGACGGGCCATATGCTTCCCTTCCATGGGTGGGTACTTAGGCGCTACCCCTTTTTCCACCCTGATCCGTTCGGCCCTTTTATACGTATCTTTTCCTCTTTGGAACTTATCGTTCCCTTCATCAGGCATGGCCTTCCTTTGGCGAATCGTGTACTAGGCACGATGCCGGGTTCGGTCGGACGGTCCATCCTCCCTCACCCCGAGTCTTATAAACATTTATCTCGTTCATTCGTGTCTTTTCCTTTCTTCCTTATTAACCCAATCCTATTCCCTAAATCTGAACCTTCTTTTACTATATTGTGTTCACTAGGCTTACCGCTTCCTATAGTCTTTCCGCGCTTTCCTGCATTTCGTAGCAGGTTTTAGTTACTCGAATTCTGACGTTATTATCCTATTGTTAACTATGTGATTACCGTAGACCCTACGTGTTCTTTTCCTCCCACGATCCGACGTCGAGACGCGATGAAAACACTTAAACTTAGTATTTATGCGATAATTTACTTCATTCCTCGAAATTCGTGATAATTCAATGCAGGAATCCGAATCCGCGACAATTTCACTTTAAAACCAAAATCCGCAATAATATTACATTTCAAGGATTTTTCGCGACAATTTGTTCTTATTCCATTTCCGCGACAATTTCTCTTCACCGAAAATCCACGATAATTCCCTTCATCATCCAAATCCGCGACAATAATGCTCTTCGAAAAATCCGCGATAATTCAAGGTAGGAATCCGAATCCGCGACAATTTCACTTTAAAACCAAAATCCGCGATAATATTACATTTCAAGGATTTTTCGCGACAATTTGTTCTTATTCCTTTTCCGCGATAGTTTCTCTTCACCGAAAATGCACGATAATTCCCTTCATCATCCAAATCCGCGACAATAATGCTCTACGAAAAATCCGCGACAATAATCACTCCAGCAAAATCCGCGACAATACTTGCCTACACGAAATCCGCGGTAATAATGGCTTATGGAGAAATCCGCGATAATTTTCCTTCTTCGTGGCAATTTTCGGATTTTCGTGTCTAAATGATGAATAACTCGTTTTTGGGCCTCCCCACCCCTATTTATAGACATCCTAACTTTTCTAATTCACACTTTAACCCCTCCTTCCTTTGATTTTGGCCCCTCCTCTATCTTTTACTTTGTTTTTTCATTTTTTCGTTTCCTTTTACGTTCTTTCGTTCCTGTATCCCTCGTTATCGCTTGTTCAGACTTTATCGCTACATTCCCTACTATTTGTTCCATCATACCTTTTTCCTGGCTATTACAATTATTGTCGCGGATTTGGATGATGAAGGGAATTATCGTGGATTTTCGGTGAAGAGAAATTGTCGAGGAAAAGGAATAAGAACAAATTGTCGCGAAAAATCCTTGAAGTGTAATATTATCGCGGAATTTGTTTTTAAGGTGAAATTGTCGCGGATTCGGATTCTAGCATAGAATTATCGTGAATTTCGAGGAAAGAAGTAAATTATCGCATAAATACTAAGTTTAAGTGTTTTCATCGCGTCTTGACGTCGGATCGTGGGAGGAAAAGAACACGTAGGGTCTACGGTAATCACATAGTTAACAATAGGATAATAACGTCTGAATTCGAGTAACTAAAACCTGTTACGAAATGCAGGAAAGCGCGGAAAGACTATAGAAAGCGAAAGCAAACGGTAAGCGGAGTGAACACAATATAGTAAGGGAAGGTTCATACTTAGGGAATAGGATTGGGTTAATAAGGAAGAAAGGAAAAGACACGAATGAACGAGATAAATGTTAATAAGACTCGGGGTGAGGGAGGATGGATCGTCCGACCGAACTCGGCATCGTGCCTAGTACACGATTCGCCAAAGGAAGGGCATGTCTGATGAAGGGATCGATAAGTTCCAAAGAGGAAAAGATACGTACAAAAAGGGCCGAATGGATCCGGGTGGAAAAAGGGGTAGCGCCTAAGTACCCACCTGGGGAAGGGAAGCATATGGCCCGTCGAGTCATCCAACAGCTAACGGTTGGCTTGGGCGGGACATGCACCGAGCATGTTACTCTCGGCAACAGTAAAGTTAAAGTATGATGGGAAGGATAAGGGTAAAATAAGAGGGAAATAAAAAAACGGTTAAAAGGAATGATTCATGTGTGTGTATACGGTGTAATTAAGAAATGTAAAGATAATGTGTAACGTGTGTGATGTTTCCTTTAATAGATTGTGACCGCTTTACAGATTTTGTAGGTGACGCAGACGAGGTATTAGAGGGACATGGGAAGGAGGTCATCGGTTGTCCGGTGATAGAGTCCGGTCCTTTGGAGAATACTCTAAATTATGCTGTCGAGCTTTGATGTTTTCGAACTATGTTTTAAGTTTACATTCGTATGTTTCCATTTTAATTATCGCATTTTAACAAAACAGCTAGGCCCAAATTAGGGTCGTTACACTGCGTGCCAGACAGTTCTTCGGGCAAGTCACAAAGCTCTCAGAACTCGCTATGAACTCAAAATCATCTTCAACCGTCCCCCATCCTTTAGAAGTAGCCCTTATGCTTTTGTACTTTGTCATGAGAATGCAATGAATGGACATAATGGATCAGTCAAAGAATACACCCATCCTGTCTTGGGACATACATTAGACCGGGGCTCGACCGAAGCTTGTCTTGGGACTTATATAGAACTCCAGCTCAGAGACTTTTTCTGCTAGGAGCGAGACCTCCGTCCCGGCTCTTAGCAGCTCATTGTCCAGTCGGTCCCGGTCCTCCCGTACCGTGACCAACTTACCATGCTTAATTTCAACTTGCCTTTTCCCAAGGTCAAGTTGATCTTGGACTTTCTAGGACACAACGCTGTCACCCTGGTTCTTCTCCACGGTGATGGCAGTTGTGAAGGATTTCCACAACATCTGCATAAAATAGCACGTATAAAAAGATGAAACTTATGGCCTTCATGTTAAATAAAATTACCTTGGTCGTGAGGTCGAGGAAACATTCCATAATGTCTTCCCCAGACATGTCCGCTTGGACGTTGTCAGGGTTTCGCTCTCCATAAAGGAGGAAGTCATTTAGGAAAGCACTCCTCGAGGAGGTCAACTTCCTCCTCTTACTGAACCTATCCAGCAGGCCCAGAGAAACTCCCCAGTCGGAGTTAGTCTTAGGGCCCGAAGCAGGCTCTTTCAAAACGATCCCCTTAGTAGGGACCGAAGCGCTCTCCCCTTTCTTCAGCCTTTTTGGATCCTTCGGGGCTTCCGCTTCGGTCGCCCTTTTCCCTTTTCCTAAGGGGATCGGCGGCAGGGAGACGTTCGCCTTAAGGTGAGGACCGGGGAGAACCTTCTCCACGGGAACGGCTCCCTGCAGCAATAAAGCAACAATATTAGCATTAATGAAGGAGTTATTTCCGATCTGATAGAGGCTGGATAAGCTCAAANATCTGCGTCACCTACAAAATCTGTAAAGCGGTCACAATCTATTAAAGGAAACTTCACACACACTACACATTATCTTTTCATTTCTTAATTACACCGTACACGCACACTTGAAACATTCCATTTAACCGTTTTCTTATTTCCTTCTTCTTTTACGCTTATCATTCCCATCATACTTTAACTTTACTGTTGCCGAGAGTAACATGCTCGGTGCATGTCCCGCCCAAGCCAACCGTTAGCTGTTGGATGACTTGACGGGCCATATGCTTCCCTTCCCCGGGTGGGTACTTAGGCGCTACCCCTTTTTCCACCAGGGTCCGTTCCGCCCTTTTCGTACGTATCCTTTCCTCTTTGGAACTTATCGTTCCCTTCATCAGGCATGCCCTTCCTTTGGCGAATCGTGTACTAGGCACGATGCCGGGTTCGGTCGGACGGTCCATCCTTCCTCACCCCGAGTCTTATTAACATTTATCTAGTTCATTCGTGTCTTTCCTTTCTTCTTTATTAGCCCAATCCCATTCTCTAAGTCGGAACCTTCCCTTACTATAATGTGTTCACTCCGCTTACCGTTTGCTTTCGCTCGCTATAATCTTCCCGTGCTACCCTGCATTTCGTAACAGGCCTTAGTTACTCGAATCCCTATGTTATTATTTTATTGTTAACTATTTGATTACCGTACACACTACGTGTAATAGCCAGGAAAAAGGTATGATGGAACGAATAATAGAAAATGTAGCGGTAAAGTCTAGACGAGGAATAACGGGGATTATGGGAATAAAAGAACGTAAAAGGAAACGAAAAATAGAAAAGTAAAGCAAAAGATAAAGGAGGGGTCAAAATGGAAACAAGGAGGGGTTAAAGTGTGAATTAGGAAAGTTAGGATGTCTATAAATAGGGGTGGAGAGGCCCAAAAACGAGTTAATCATCATTAAGACACGAAAATCCTGAAATTGTCGCGAAAGAAGGAAATTGTCGCGGAAATTATGTGCTTGAAAAATTGTCGCGGATTTGGAAGCTTTGGAAAATTATCGCAATTTTTGGAGAAAGGCAAACATTATCGCGGAAATGTCGAAGGTTAAAATTATCGCGGAAACGTCGAAGAACAAAATTGTCGCGAAAACGCTTGAAGTGTAAATTGTCGCGGATCTTGATTCATGCACAAATTATCGCGGATTTTGATTTCAGCGCAAAATTATCGTGGATCCTAGTTACATCATAGAATTGTCGCGAATTTTCAAAGCAGAAGGGAATTATCGCGGAAATGCTAAGTTTAAGAGTTTTCGTTGCGTCTCGACGTCGGATCGTGGGAGGAAAAGGACACGTAGGGTCTACGGTAATCAAATAGTTAACAATAAAATAATAACGTCGGGATTCGAGTAACTAAGACCTGTTACGAAATGCAGGGAAGCACGGGAAAATTATAGCCACCGAAAGCAAACGGTAAGCGGAGTGAACACAATATAGTAAGGGAAGGTTCAGACTTAGTGAATGGGATTGGGTTAATTAAGAAGAAAGGAAAAGACACGAATGAACGAGATAAATGTAAATAAGACTCGGGGTGAGGAAGGATGGACCGTCCGACCGAACCCGGCATCGTGCCTAGTACACGATTCGCCAAAGGAAAGGCATGCCTAATGAAGGGAACGATAAGTTCCAAAGAGGAAAGGATACGTACGAAAAAGGGCAGATCGGACCCGGGTGGAAAAAGGGGTAGCGCCTAAGTACCCTCCCGGGGAAGGGAAGCATATGGCCCGTCGAGTCATCCAACAGCTAACGGTTGGCTTGGGCGGGACATGCACCGAGCATGTTAATCTCGGCAACAGTAAAGTTAATGAATTATGGAAATGATAAGGTAAAAGAAGAGGGAAATAAGAAAACGGTTAAGTGGAATGATTCACGTGTGCGTGTACGGTGTAACTAAGAAGTGAAAAGATAATGCGTAGTGTGTGTGAAGTTTCCTTTAATAGATTGTGACCGCTTTACAGATTTTGTAGGTGACGCAGACGAGCTATGATAGGGATAGGGGAAGGAGGTCGTCGGTTGTCCGGTGATAGAGTCCGGTCCCTTTGGAGAACACTCTAAATTATGATGTCGAACTTTGATGTTTTCGAACTACGTTTTAAGTTTACTTTCGAATGTTTTCGTTTTATTTAGCACGTTTTAACAAAACAGCTAGGCCCAAATTAGGGTTGTTACACTACGTGTCTTTTTCCTCCCACGATCCGATGTCGAGACGCAACGAAAACACTTAAACTTAGTATTTCTGCCATAATTCCCTTATGCTTTGAAAATTCGATAAAATTCTATGCTGTAACTAGGATTCGAGATAATTTTGCGCTGAAATCAAAATCCGCGATAATTTGTGCATGAATCAAGATCCGCGACAATTTACACTGCAAGCGTTTTCGCGACAATTTTGTTCTTCTACGTTTCCGCGATAATTTTAACCATCTACATTTCCGCGATAATGTTTGCCTTTCTCCAAAAATCGCGACAGTTTTTCAAGCATAGAATTTTCGCGACAATTTCCTTCTTTCGCGTCAATTTCCGGATTTTCGTGTCTTAATGATTATTAACTCGTTTTTGGCCTCCCCACCCCTATTTATAGACATCCTAACTTTCCTAATTCACACTATAACCCCTCCTTCTTTCCGTTTTGACCCCTCCTTTATCTTTTGCTTTACTTCTCTATTTTTCGTTTCCTTTTATGTTCTTTTATTCCCATATTCCCCGTAATTCCTCGTCTAGACTTTACCACTACATTTCCTATTATTCGTTCCATCATACCTTTTTCCTGGCTATTACATCCTTCCCTACTCATTTTGAGTTTCGTCCCGAAACTCGTGTGTACCAATCCTCCATCAACTCCAGCGCTCTTTGTCTAATTTCTCATTCCGTTTCCCAAGTAGCTTCCCTCTCTCCTTGATTGGACCATTGTACTTTCACAATGGGGATTTGTTTGTTTCTGAGTCTTCTTTCCTCCCTGTAATAGCCAGGAAAAAGGTATGATGGAACAATAGTAGGGAAGGTAACGATAAGTCTCAACAAGGGATAACGAGGGATACGGGAATGAAAGAACGTAAAAAGAAACGAAAAATGGAAAAGTAAAGTAAAAGATAGAAGTGGGGTCAAAATCAAAGGAAGGAGGGGTTAAAGTGTGAATTAGAAAAGTTAGGATGTATATAAATAGGGGTGGGAAGGCCCAAAAACGAGTTAATCATCATTTAAACACGAAAATCCGAAAATTGCCACGAAGAAGGAAAATTATCGCGGATTCTGCACAGGCCATTATTATCGCGGATTCTGCACAGGCCATTATTATCGCGGATTCTGCATAGGCCATTATTATCGTGGATTTCTGCACAGGCTATTATTATCGCGGATTCTGCACAGGAAATTATTATCACGGATTATGCACATGCCATTATTATCGCGGATTTCTGCACAGGCCATTATTATCGCGAAATATCCTTGAAGTGCAACATTATCGCAGATTGTGTTCTAAGGGTAAAATAATCGCGGATTTGGAGTTGAAGCATAGAATTGTCGCGAATTTCGAGCATAGAAGTATATTTTCGCGGAAATACTAAGTTTAACTGTTTTCGTCGCGTCTCGACGTTGGATCGTTGGAGGAAAAGAACACGTAGAGTCTACGGTAATCACATAGTTAACAATAGGATGATAACGTTGGAACTCGAGTAACTAAAACCTATTACGAAATGCAGGAAAGCGCGGAAAGACTATAGCAAGCAAAAGCGAATGGTAAGCGAAGTGAACACAATATAGTAAAGGAAGGTTCAGACTTAGGGAATGGGATTGGGTTAATAAAGAAGGAAGAAAGGATACGAATGAACGAGTTAAATGATAATAAGACTCGGGGTAAGGAAGGATGGACCGTCCGACCGAACCCGGCATCGTGCCTAGTACACGATTCGCCAAAGGAAGGGCATGCCTGATGAAGGGAACGATAAGTTCCAAATAGGAAAAGATACGTACGAAGAGGGTAGAACGGATCCGGGTGGAAAAATGGGTAGTGCCTAAGTACCCACCCGGGGAAGGGAAGCGTATGACCCGTCGAGTCATCCAACAGCTAACGGTTGGCTTGGGCGGGACATGCACCGAGCATGTTAATCTCGGCAACAGTAAAGTTAATGAATGATGGAAATGATAAGGGTAAAAGAAGAGGGAAATAAGAAAATGGTTAAGTGGAATGATTCACGCGTGCGTGTACGGTGTAACTAAGAAGTGAAAAGATAATGCGTAGTGTGTGTGAAGTTTCCTTTAATAGATTGTGACCGCTTTACAGATTTTGTAGGTGACGCAGACGAGATATGATAGGGATCGGGGAAGGAGGTCGTCGGTTGTCCGGTGATAGAGTCCGGTCCCTTTGGAGAATTCTCTAAATTATGCTGTCGTACTTTCATGTTTCGAACTATGTTTTAAATTTGCATTTGAATGTTTTCGTTTTAATTATCTTGTTTTAACAAAACAACTAGGCCCAAATTAGGGTCGTTACAAATGGTATCAGAGCGTAACATCGTTACTAAACCGGTAACGGTGCGATCCTGCGTAGAACAGTCTAGGAAACCCGTAGGAGGACAACCGACCATAGGAAGGGATGGACATTGAATGTAACGGATGACATGCATAGGCGTAAGATATAACGAAAGTTTAATGTAGGAATGGCGCCTAGAACTAGAGCGCATGGAAACCGAGGTGAAGATAGCAACGCATCAGAACAGGCACCGGCGACAGAGACTCCGGTTGCGGATTCATCGACGCCTCTCACGTTCAGCCAGAAAAGTCTCAGGGACCTGTTCCAGACCATGGCAAGTTCCCTAGTTAGTGCAATAAGACAGGGACAGACGGAGAGGGGAAACTACGTGCAAATGGAAACAGGGGCAAGGCCCGAAAAGGGTAGGATGTACTACAACGAGACATTCAAGAAGGCTGGGATGACCAGCTTCACGGGAGATAAGATGGGGGATAACGAGGAGTAACGCTAAAATTAAAAAGAAACACCGGGATCCGAAGCCATGGAGGCAAATAGAATCTACAAAGGGTGCACGGTAGAAGTGGACACAGTGCGAACAGAGGCAGATTTGATTGAGTTAGGGGATATGGGATTCGATGCCATACTAGGAATGGATTGGTTATCTAAGTACGATGCGCAAGTGAGATGTCGGAAACGTACGATCACGTTTAGTACGCTCCGAGAGGGGAGAAAAGACATGGTCGGAGAATCGATTACGGGTGAGGATGAGGAATATAAGGATCGATCGTATTGGCTAGCATTTGTCACGACGGAGAAGGAAGGGACACCATTGGTGTCCGTTCCAGTGGTTTGTGAATACAGTGATGTATTTCCCGATGAGCTACCGGGGCAACTGCCTCAGAGAGAAGTAGAAATGGGAATAGAACTGCTCCTTGGAACGCAACCGATTTCTAAGGCTCCATACCGAATGGCACCCCGAGAAATGCAAGAACTGAAACAACAGATTGAGTCGCTATTGGAAAATGGATTTCTAAGGCCAAGCAACTCCCCTTGGGGAGCACCAGTGTTATTTGTTAGAAAGAAAAGCGGCGAGTTAAGATTGTGCTACGACTACCGAGAATTAAACAAGGTCACGATAAAGAATAAGTACCCGTTGCCTAGGATCGACGACTTGTTTGATCAGTTACAAGATGCGAAGGTGTTCTCAAAATTAAACTTGAGGTCAGGGTACCATCAAGTCCGAGTAAGAGAAGGAGACATACCGAAGACAGCCATTCGAACAAGGTACGGCCATTACGAATGCACGGTGGTACCGTTTGGGTTAACCAATGCCCCATCAATTTTCATGGATTTGATGAATCAGGTGTTTCGTCAATACCTAGACAAGTTTGTGGTGGTATTCATTGACGACATCCTAGTTTACTCTCGCAACCAGGAAGAACATGAGCAACATCTGAGAATGGTATTATAGACTCTCAGACAAGAGAAGTTATATGCCAAATACAGCAAGTGTGAATTCTGGATGGACAACATAGCTTTCCTAGGCCACGTGATATCAGCAGGGGGGGTGACGGTAGACCCCACAAAGATAGAAACAGTTACGAATTGGCCAAGACCGACAAATGCTCGGAAAGTAAGGAGTTTCTTAGGATTGGTCGGGTACTATTGGATATTCATCGAAGGGTTCGCAAGGATTGCTAAAACGTTGACAAATATGACCCGAAAGGAAACGAGGTATACGTGGGATGAGAAATGCGAAGAGAGTTTTGAATGTCTCAAAACGAAATTGACAACTGCTCCAATACTAGTATTACCCACACCAGGGCAGGATTTCACGGCATACGGCGACGCATCGAAAGAAGGACTCGGGTGTGTACTGATGCAATCGGGGAAAGTTATAGCATATGCATCCCGTCAATTGAAGATACATGAGTTAAACTACCCAACACATGATTTGGAATTAGCCGCGGTGGTATTCGCACTCAAGATTTGGAGACATTACCTGTACGGTGTGAAGTGCGAGATATTCACCGACCACATGAGTTTGAAGTACCTATTCACTCAGAAGGAGCTTAATATGAGACAACGGAGATGGTTGGAACTGATAAAGGATTACGATCTAGACATCCAGTATCACCCCGGAAAGGCAAACCAGGTGGCCGACGCACTGAGCAGGAAGACTCATGGCGTGCTAGCCAACACGTTGATAAGGGAAATGGAGAACCTACAACTGGAAGTGGTAGAGTCGACCACAGTCATGTTAGNGGTTCAGACTTAGGGAATGGGATTGGGTTAATAAAGAAGGAAGAAATGATACGAATGAACGAGATAAATGATAATAAGACTCGGGGTGAGGAAGGATGGACCGTCCGACCGAACCCGGCATCGTGCCTAGTACACGATTCGCCAAAGGAAGGGCATGCCTGATGAAGGGAACGATAAGTTCCAAAGAGGAAAAGATACGTACGCAGAGGGCGGAACGGATCCGGGTGGAAAAAGGGGTAGCGCCTAAGTACCCACCCTAGGAAGGGATGCATATGGCCCGTCGAGTCATCCAACAGCTAACGGTTGGCTTGGGCGGGACATGCACCGAGCATGTTAATCTCGGCAACAGAAAAGTTAATGAATGATGGAAATGATAAGGGTAAAAGAAGAGGGAAATAAGAAAACGGTTAAGTGAAATGGTTCATGTGTGTGTGTATGATGTAACTAAGAAGTAAGAAAGATAATGTGTAGTGTGTGTGAAGTTTCCTTTAATAGATTGTGACCGCTTTACAGATTTTGTAGGTGACGCAGGTGAAATATGATAGAGACATGGGAAGGAAGTCGTCGGTTGTCCGGTGATAGAGTCCGGTCCTTTGGAGAACACTCTAAATTATGCTGTCGTACTTTCATGTTTCGAACTATGTTTTAAATTTGCATTCGAATGTTTCCGTTTTTAATTATCATGTTTTAACAAAACAACTAGGCACAAATTAGGGTCGTTACAAATGGTATCAGAGCGTAACATCGTTACTAAACCGGTAACTGTGCGATCCTACGTAGAAGAGTCTAGGAAACTCGTTGGAGGACAACCGACCATAGGAAGGGATGGGCATAGAATGTAACGTATGACATGAATAGGTGTAAGATATAACGAAATATTAATGTAGGAATGGCGCCTAGAACGAGAGCGCATGGAAACCGAGAAGAGGATAGCAACGCATCAGAACAGACACCGGCGACAGAGTCTCCCTTTGCGGATTCATCCACACCTCTCACGTTTAGCCAGGAAAGTCTCAGGGACCTGTTCCAGACCATGGCAAGTTCCCTAGTTAGCGCAATAAGACGAGGACAGACGGAGAGGGGAAACTCCGTGCAAATGGAACCAGGGGCAAGGCCCGAAAAGGGTAGGATGTAATACAACGAGGCATTAAAGAAGGCTGGGATGAACAGCTTCACGGGGGATAGGATGGGGGAAGCAGAAGCGTGCATTATCTGCCTTGAGGAGAAGTTCGAACTGATCGAAGCCCCAGAGGAGCTTAAGGCAGGATTGGCCCCACTATGGTTCGATGGTAGTACCGTCCGATGGTGGGGAAGTGTGTCGGCCGCATTACTGAAGGATGGGCCTATCTCTTGGGCAAAGTTTAAGAATGCGTTCTTGGATTACTACGTGCCGAAACGACTTAAGAAAGATAAGAGGGCCGAATTTGACAGATTGACTCAATAAAACCGCCCCGTTATGGAGTACATGCAAGAATTCATTGAGCTAGGCAGGTACGCCCCCGAGATCATGGGGAGTGAACAGGAAAAGATGCACCGTTTCACGGAAGGGCTGAATGAAAAAGTGAAACTGACTATGTATGGCCGCGACGATGAGGTATTTTCTAGTTTGGTGGCGGCGGCAGTCCGAGTTGATGGAGGGTTACGAAGAATGGATAAGTAACGCACTAGAAACTCTGCAAGGAACGAAGTTCAAGGACGGGGAGAGTGGAAAGGAAAGATCACTGCAGAAAGTTTCGGATAGGCATAAGGACTACCGATCAGGCCTGCGTGCGCCAAATGCGGAAAGAACCATTTTGGAGAATGTCGCGTAGGGACTAACAGTTGCTTCAAGTGTGGCCAGGAAGGACACTTTGCCAAAGACTGCCCGAAGAGAAGGAGGATCGAAACTGGGGTAACCGAAAACAGGGTAAGGGAAAGGATTATTGGAAATGCTCGAGTGTTTGTTGTGAACAAGGAACAGGCCGCGGAGGCTAAGGACGTCGTCGCAGGTACACTACTTATTAACGGCTTTACAGCTTTCGTATTATTTGACTGTGCGGCAACACATTCGTTCGTGTTGCAGAAGTAAGCAAAACGGTTTGGGATAACGGGGAGTAACGCTAAAATCATAGTAAAAACACCGGGATCCGAAGCCATGGAGGCAAATAGAATCTATAAAGGGTGCACGGTAGAAGTGGACACAGTGCGAACAGAGGCAGATTTGATTGAGTTAGGGGATATGGGATTCGATGCCATACTAGGAATGGAATGGTTATCAAAGTACGATGCGCAGGTGAGATGTCGGGAACGTACGATCACGTTTAGTACGCCCCGAGAGGGGAGAAAAGACATGGTCGGAGAACCAATTACGGGTGAGGATGAGGAATATAAGGATCGATCGAACTGGCTAGCATTTGTCACGACGGAGAAAGAAGGGACACCATTGGAGTCTGTTCCAGTGGTTTGTGAATACAGTGATGTATTTCCCGACGATCTACCGGGGCAACCGTGTAAGGACCCCTCGGGGGTGCGAGAAGAGAGGGCACCTTAGGCAAATCCCTACATCGGCTATAGACGGGGAACGATCAGAGATTAAGTATAGAGATTCGTCTTCCATTGCACGAGGCCTTTTCCCTAGTAAAGTGGCGAGCGGAACGTTAGAACTGGAAAGTTAAGCGTGCTCACCCTGGAGCAATTCAGGGATGGGTGACCCACTGGGAAGTGTGGGTGCTAGGGAAAAAGTAAAACCGTGAGGACTAGGTGGGTGTCATTAGGGTCACCCTAGTCCAAAGCGGACAATATCGTGCAAGCGGAAAGGCGGGTCGTTACAAACCGCCTCAGAGAGAAGTAGAAATGGGGATAGAACTACTCCCTGGAACGTAACCGATTTCTAAGGCTCCATACCGGATGGCACCCCGAGAAATGCAGGAACTGAAACAACAGATTCAGTCGCTATTGGGAAAAGGATTTCTTAGGCCAAGCAACTCCCCTTGGGGAGCACCAGTGTTATTTGTTAGAAAGAAAAGCGGCGAGTTAAGATTGTGCTACGACTACCGAGAATTAAACAAGGTCACGATAAAGAATAAGTACGCGTTGCCTAGGATCGACCACTTGTTTGACCAGTTACAAGGTGCGAAGGTGTTCTCAAAAATAGACTTGAGGTCAGGGTACCATCAAGTCCGAGTAAGAGAAGGAGACATACCGAAGACAGCCATTCGAACGAGGTACGACCATTACGAATGCACGGTGGTACCGTTTGGATTAAATAATGCCCCAGCAATTTTCATGGATTTGATGAATCGGGTATTCCGTCAATACCTAGACAAGTTTGTGGTGGTGTTCATTGACGACATCCTAGTTTACTCTCGCAACCAGGAAGAACATGAGCAACATCTGAGAGTGGTATTACAGACTCTCAGACAAGAGAAGTTATATTCTAAATACAGCAAGTGTAAATTCTGGATGAACATCATAGCTTTCCTAGGCCACGTGATATCAGCAGGGGGAGTGACGGTAGACCCAACAAAGATAGAAACAGTGACGAACTGGCCAAGACCGACAAATGCTCGAGAAGTAAGGAGCTTCTTAGGATTAGCCGGGTACTACCGGAAATTCATCGAAGGTTCGCAAGGATTGCTAAACCGTTGATAAATTTGACCCGAAAGGAAATGAGGTATACGTGGGATGAAAAATGCGAAGAGAGTTTTGAATGTCTCAAAACGAAATTGACATCTGCTCCAATACTAGTATTACCCACACCCGGACAGGATTTCACGGTATACAGCGAGGCATCGAAAGAGGGACTCGGGTGTGTACTAATGCAAGGGGGAAAAGTTATAGCATATGCATCCCGTCAATGGAAGATACACGAGTTACACTACCCGACACATGATTTGGAATTAGCCGCGGTGGTATTCGCACTCAAGATTTGGAGACATTACCTGTACGGTGTGAAGTGCGAGATATTAATCGACCACAAGAGTTTGAAATACCTATTCACTCAGAGGGAGCTTAATATGAGACAACGGAGATGGTTGGAACTGATAAAAGATTATGATCTGAACATTCAATACCACCCCGGAAAGGCAAACCAGGTAGCCGATGCACTGAGCAAGAAGACTCATGGCGCGCTAGCCAACACATTGGTAAGGGAAATGGAGAACCTGCAACTGGAAGTGGTAGAATCAACCACAGTTATGTTAGGGACGGTTACCGTGAAACCGGGTATACTGGAGGAGGTACTAGAAGCACAGATATCATACCCTGAGAAACCCGTAACGCAAAAAGAGGGAAACAGAACAGATAAAATAGAAATAAGTAAAGGAAGCGATGGGCTAATCCGAATGAATGAAAGTTTATGGGTGCCAAACAGGCCAGAGCTAAGAAAGAAGATTATGACGGAAGCACACAGTTCAGCTTTCTCATTTCACCCAGGAAGTACTAATGTAACGACCCTAATTTGGGCATAGTCGTTTTGTTAAAACATCTGTAAGGATGTACTACAACGAGGCATTAAAGAAGGCTGGGATGAACAGCTTCACGGGAGAGAAGATGGGAGATGCAGAAGCATGGATTATCCGCCTTGAAGAGAAGTTCGAACTGATCGAAGCCCTAGAGGAGCTTAGGGCAGGACTGGTGTAACGACCCTAATTTGGGCCTAGTTGTTTTGTTAAAACATGATAATTAAAACGGAAATATTCGGAAGCAAATTTAAAACATAGTTCAAAACATTAAAGTACGACTACATAATTAAGAGTGTTCTCCGAAGGGCCGGACTCTATCACCGGACAACCGACGACCTCCTTCCCTGTCCCTATCATATCTCACCTACGTCACCTACAAAATCTGTAAAGCGGTCACAATCTATTAAAGGAAACTTCACACACACTACACATTATCTATCGTGCTTCTTAGTTACATCATACACACACATGAACCATTTCACTTAACGGTTTTCTTATTTCCTCTTCTTTTACCCTTATCATTTCCATCATTCATTAACTTTTCTGTTGCCGAGATTAACATGCTCGGTGCATGTCCCGCCCAAGCCAACCGTTAGCTGTTGGATGACTCGACGGGCCATATGCATCCCTTCCCCGGGTGGCTACTTAGGCGCTACCCATTTTTCCACCCGGATCCGTTCCGTCCTCTTCGTACGTATCTTTTCCTCTTTGGAACTTATCGTTCCCTTCATCAGGCATGCCCTTCCTTTGGCGAATCGTGTACTAGGCACGATGCCGGGTTTGGTCGGACGGTCCATCCTTCCTCACCCCGAGTCTTATTATGATTTATCTCATTCATTCGTATCATTTCTTCCTTCTTTATTAACCCAATCCCATTTGCTAACTCTGAACCTTCCCTTACTATATTGTGTTCACTCCGCTTAACGTTGCTTTCGCTTGCTATAGTCTTTCCGCGCTTTCCTGCATTTCGTAATACGTTTTAGTTACTCGAATTTCGACGTTATTATCCTATTGTTAACTATGTGGTTACCGTAGACCTTTCGTGTTCCGTTCCTCTTGCGATCCGACGTCGAGACGCGACGAAACACTTAAACTAAGAATTTCCTCGAAATTCGCGATAATTCTGTGCTGCAATACGAAATCCGCGATAATTTACTCTTGAAACCAAATCCGCGACAATTCTCTTTACTAAGCAAATCCGCGACAATTCTCTTCACTAAGCAAATCCGCGATAATTTACACTTGTTTCATTTTCGCGACAATTTTCTCTTCACGTGAAATCCGCGACAATTTCCTTCACAAAATTTTTCGCGATAAAAATGCATGCAGTCCGAAATTCCGCGATAATTTACACTTGTTTCATTTTCGCGACAATTTCCTCTTCACGTGAAATCCGCGACAATTTCCTTCACATAATTTTTCGCGATAAAAATGCATGCAGATCAAAATTCCGCGATAATTTCCTTCTTCGCGGGAGTTTTCAAATTTTCGGGTCTTAATGATGATTAGCTCATTTTTGGGCCTCCTCACCCCTATTTATAGACATCCTAACTTTTCTAATTCACACTTTGACCCCTCATTCCTTTACTTTTGACCCCTCTTTTATCTTTTTCTTTACTTTTCTATTCTTCGTTCCCTTTTACGTTCTTTCGTTTCCGTATCTCTCATTATCTCTCGTCTAGACTTTACCGTTACATTCCCTACTATTTGTTTCGACATACCTTTTTCTCGGCTATTACATCCCTACTATTTGTTTCGACATACCTTTTTCTCGGCTATTACAACTGGCCCCACTATGGTTCGATGGTAGTACCGCCCGATGGTGGGGGAGTGTGTCGGCTGCATTACTGAAGGATGGGCCTATCTCTTGGGCAAAGTTTAAGAATGCATTCTTGGACTACTACGTGCCGAAAGGAATTAAGAAGGACAAGAGGGCCGAATTTGACAGATTGACTCAAGGAAACCGCCCCGTTATGGAATACATGCAAGAATTCATTGAGCTAGGTAGGTACGCCCCCGAGATCATGGGGAGCGAACAGGAAAAGATGCACCGCTTCACGGAAGGGCTGAATGAGAANCCTAGTACACGATTCGCCAAAGGAAGGGCATGCCTGATGAAGGGAACGATAAGTTCCAAAGAGGAAAAGATACGTACGAAGAGGGCGGAACGGATCCGGGTGGAAAAAGGGGTAGCGCCTAAGTACCCACCTGGGGAATGGATGCATATGGCCCGTCGAGTCATCCAACAACTAACGGTTGGCTTGGGCGGGACATGCACCGAGCATGTTAATCTCGGCAACAGAAAAGTTAATGAATGATGGAAATGATAAGGGTAAAAGAAGAGGGAAATAAGAAAACGGTTAAGTGAAATTGTTCATGTGTGTGTGTATGATGTAACTAAGAAGTAAGAAAGATAATGTGTAGTGTGTGTGAAGTTTCCTTTAATAGATTGTGACCGCTTTACAGATTTTGTAGGTGACGCAGGTGAGATATGATAGGGACGGGGAAGGAGGTCGTCGGTTGTCCGGTGATAGAGTCCGGTCCATCGGAGAACACTCTAAATTATGCAGTCGTACTTTAATGTTTCGAACTATGTTTTAAATTTGCTTCCGAATATTTTCGTTTTAATTATCATGTTTTAACAAAACAACTAGGCCCAAATTAGGGTCGTTACAATTCCTGTCATCCGTTACATTCTATGCCCATCCCTTCCTATGTTCGGTTGTCCTCCTATGAGTTTCCTAGACTCTTCTACGTAGGATCGCACCGTTACCGATTTAGTAACGATGTTACGCTCTGATACCATTTGTAACGACCCTATTTTGGGCCTAGTTGTTTTGTTAAAATATGACAATTAAAAACGGAATATTCGAATGCAACTTAAAACATAGTTCGAAACATAAAAGAACGACAACATAATTTAGAGTGTTCTCCAAAGGGACCGGACTCTATCAACGGACAACCGACGACCTTCTTCCCATGCCCCACTCATACCTCGTCTGCGTCACCTACAAAATCTCTAAAGCGGTCACAATCTATTAAAGGAAACTTCACCCACACTATACATTATCATTACATTTCTTAATTACACCGTATACACCCACATGAATCATTCTATTTAACTGTTTTCTTATTTCATTCTTCTTTTACCCTTATACGTTAACTTTACTGTTGCCGAGAGTAACATGCTCGGTGCATGTCCCCCCCAAGCCAACCGTTAGCTGTTGGATGACTCGACGGGCCAAATGCTTCCCTTCCCCGGGTGGTTACTTAGGCGCTACCCCTTTTTCCTCCAGGATCCGTTCTGCCCTTTTCGTATGTATCTTTTCCTCTTTGGAACTTACCGTTCCCTTCATCAGGCATGCCCTTCCTTTGGCGAATCGTGTACTAGGCACGATGCCGGGTTTGGTCGAACGGTCCATCCTTCCTCACCCCGAGTCTTATTAACATTTATCTTTTTCATTCATGTCTTTCCTATCTTCTTTATTAACCCAATCTCATTCCATAAGTCTGAACCTTCCCTTACTATATCGTGTTTACTCTGCTTACCGTTTGCTTTTGCTTGCTATAGTCTTTCCGCGCTTTTCTGCATTTCGTAATAGGTTTTAGTTACTCGAATTCCGACGTTATTATCCTATTGTTAACTATGTGATTACCGTAGACCCTACGTGTTCCTTTCCTCCCACGATCCGACNGGGCAGAACGGATCCTGGAGGAAAAAGGGGTAGCGCCTAAGTAACCACCCGGGGAAGGGAAGCATTTGGCCCGTCGAGTCATCCAACAGCTAACGGTTGGCTTGGGGGGGACATGCACCGAGCATGTTACTCTCGGCAACAGTAAAGTTAACGTATAAGGGTAAAAGAAGAATGAAATAAGAAAACAGTTAAATAGAATGATTCATGTGTGTGTATACGGTGTAATTGAGAAACGTAAAGATAATGTGTAATGTGTGTGAAGTTTCCTTTAATAGATTGTGACCGTTTTACAGATTTTGTAGGTGACGCAGACGAGGTATGAGAGGGCATTTGAAGGAGGTCGTCGGTTGCCCGGTGATAGGGTCCGGTCCTTCGGAGAATACTCTAAATTATGCTGTCAAACTTTGAGGTTTTCGAACTATGTTTTATGTTTACATTCGAATATTTCTGTTTTAATTATCCCACTTTAACAGAACAATTAGGCTCAAATTAGGGTCGTTACAAAAGGTAACCTCCCAATCGTAGTTGGTCTTGGGGTCCGGGAAGGGTCCTTCAAAATTTTCCTCTTGCTCGGGGTTGAGACCGGAGCTTCTCCCACCTTCTTGAGCCTTTTCAGATTCTTCGGGGCTTTAGCTTCGGCCACCCTTTTCCCTTTACCCAAGAGGATATGCGGTAGGAAGACATTCGCCGCAAGAGTCTGTTTCGGGAGAACATTCTCCACTGGAACGTCTCCCTACAGCAATAAACTCATCACGTTAGGACTGATGGGGGAGCAATTCCCGATTTGGAATAGACTGGCTAAGCTTATAGAGCGAATTCTAGCCGTTATCATCTCTTCCACCACTTTGTCACCTGCAGTGCGTGCCCCTTGCCACTAGAGGGCTCCCTGGTGCAGCGCAAAGTCAGCGTGCCTGCAGAGGTGGTGCTGATCGGGTGATTCCCCGCTGACGACAATCCCTAAGTGATCAGCGTGCCTTCGGTGGCTAATTCTGAAGGCCCTACGTTTTCTATCGTCCCCTGTTGGTCTTCAGTATGACGGACCGAGGCTGCTGCCATACGCTTGAACCGTGAGCTAGGCATCATCTCTGTCGAACCTGAAATAGAAATTCATATGGATCAAGGGATGAGAATTTAATCAAGACTCACTCCATACCCGATCCTTCAGACGAATCTGAAAATGAAAACACCCCTTTCGGAGCCGGGGGCTCCGGTCCTACCCACTACCCCAATCTCCTTTAACCTACTCTCCCGAAGAATATCTATACATCTAATGCACTCTTCGGGATATGGAAACAATGCCAAGGTATTAGCAGTGTCCAGGCGATAGGGGTTCTATCATGTCCTACTTTGGGACCGTTATCCATACATAACAGCTATAACGACCCGCCTTTCCGCTTGCACAATATTGTCCGCTTTGGATTAGGCTGACCCTAATGACACCCACCTAGTGCTCACGGATTTACTTTTTCCCTAGCCTCTACATTTACCGCAGGCGGCTGCAGTCTGTAGGCACTCATCGCGCCTATCAGGTAACAGAATACGGAAGGGCGTAGGTCTGGATTTTAACGTTTAAGTAAAAATAAGCCGAAATAACTGTTAAGTTTTTTGAAATTTAAAACCAATGTTTCAAATTCACTAAGTGTAGGATCGGTCCCTAGGACGCTTGTCATAATCGGGTCCGGTCCCATGGATGCCCTATCGATTGTCATGCCTAAAGCATTCATCGTCATATGGTCGGTATCGTATCACAAATGCGATGGCAATCAAGCCTGAGGGGTTAGTGATGAAGGCTCCAGGACCGGGTACCCCGTATTGGGCAAGGTCCAATCATATTGGGTCGACCCAAGTGACAAGAAACGAACTCGCGGCCCAGAATCCTTAGTTTGGACCATTTGAAATAATAGGCCCAAAGGCCCATCCGTGTTTCAGGACAAAGATTGAGTTAGGCGTAATTGAAAAATTCGAGGACCGACATCCTGATTCATTCCAAACGGTTACAGCCCACGTGTCCCGCGCTCCGGGCACCCACATGCGTTCCACGCTTCGAGTCTGTTCACGCTGTTCGCACTCTAGCTCAACAACATTTTTAAGCATGAGAAAAAAACCTTGTCAAAGGCGGTTATAGAGAGAGATTCACACACGTTTTCCCCTCTATAAATATAGAGCTAAACGATAAGCTCAAGAGGACCTTTTGGATGAGCGAAATAGGTTGTTACCCTACCGATTTCTCTTCTCGCGCTTTCTCTTTGCCTTAGTCATTTTCTTTAGCCTCTTCCGTTTTGTATCATGAACAACTTATCTTATATATCGTCTAAGGTAATTTCTAGCTCTTAGTCAGATGATTTTTTCCCTTCTCCGAAGGGCTTTCCATGTTACTTTTGTTGTGCCCTTTGCTGTTTTACGCATTCATAATCGTCTCCCTAATCCAAATAAATTAAAACCGAGTACTTTTGTTACGAACTGGACGATTGTTGATACCACCGGTTTTTCGACCACAACACTAACGGCGTTAAAATTAAGTAGGGACCGAATTTGCCAAATTCTGAAATTTGTTACTGTGTGTAAACTTCGGGGATCTATATTGCAAACTTTAAAGTTTGGGGGTGTATTGGCTTAATGTTAAAACTTTGATGACTTAATTTACCAAATTGTTAAATTTAGGGGATTCAATTTGCCAAATTAATCAAACTTTGAGGTCTAAATTTGCCATTTAAAACATATGGGACAAATTTTGACAAATTATTGAAACTTTTGAAATTACGAGGTGGAGCCCACAATGTGTGGGCTTACTTCCTCGAAGAGCAAAGCTCTACATAGTGTTTCACTATGATAAAAAGTTCAAAAATACAACACATTAGGTCTATCTGGTCAAAAAAGGTGATATACACTCGATCTGGAGCGAGAAATGAGATCGATACTGGAAACTGAGACGAAAACGCAGAAATCATTATACTTAAAAATTCATCGCGGGTTTGGCTTTCCCGGTTCTAATTTACCGCGGATTTTTGCCTTAGCCAAATTTTTGATCGATTTTTGTTTCGCAAAACTATTCACCTCCAAATTCACCACGGATTTCAACATTTAGACAAATTTCTGATTGACTCTTGATCCAGAACCCTATTCATAAACAAAATTCACCCCCGATTTGGGTAACAAGCAATTTCAACGCGGATTTCCAGACTTAGTAAAAAATTCTAATCGATTTTTGTTCCGCAACACTATTCACGAATTCAATTCACCAAGGATTTGGGGTTCTGATGCAATTCTCCAAGGATTTTTAGATTGTAAAACGTTTCTTCACGATTTTAAAACTATGGTACATGATCTCGTCTAATAATATTTTAGAGCGTTTATTCTTAAATCAGTCAATTTTTTTAATTACTCGAAATTTAATTGTTATGGGGACATGAGCGATATACGAGGTTGGACCCAGCTTACGTCCTAGGGAGAGCGAAGCTCTACCTTGGTTTCCACTATAATTATCAAAGGATACAAGTACAATGATGTGGTAACAATAATCCAGATGAAAACGACTCGAAAAACGATCGAAAACACTTCGTTGCGCCCAAGAGGTGTGTAGTCGCGAGATGTTGGACACAACTCGCGAATCAGCACTGTAGCATCCCGCGACTCAGGTCTCAATGCAATAACTCGTTGGTCGGTGTTAGATGGCAGCAAGTCGCGAGTGCGGGAGAGAATAGGTGCAACAAGTCGCGGCTCATTCTAGGAAGCAGGCAACAAGTCGCGGTTACGGGCGACAAGTCGCGACTCTACAGTGTGCAGAAAAATAATACTTTGCCTTGGGAAGCGTGATAACAGAATGAACCCCCTCCAAATGCACTGGGCTTGTATTTATAGAAAAATATAGCCCAACTTCACTTACTTGAGCCTATGAGCCCAGTTTACTTCACTTAGCCCAAAACACTTAAATAACCTCTAATTATATTGTAATAAATGCCACACCGTCTTGAAGTTTCGGGATCCCATCCCGGTCGAGATTTTAGTCGAAAATACGATGAGAAAATACCGGAAAACCTCGTATATTAATTCTTTGCCTCCAAGCAGCGAATACCCAACTGCATAACATCGTTGCACCCTACCGATGTGCTCCCGGATGGCAAATAACGAAAATACCATTGGCTCCGTCTAGGACCGAGATAACCCAAAACATCTCAAAACGCTTATAGAAGCTTTATGCGGGGTCCCGCGAGCTTGAATTACGAGAATAGACATATAAAAATACCAAAAATATTACAGAGCCACGTCGGACGAGCCCCCGGGTAAGGATAAATACAAGAGAATATACCCTGGTAATATCAATAGTCCCCTGGTTTTCAGGTTCAGATTCTGAGTCGTAAACCATATATCATCAGCTCGTCCCGGAAGCTGATTATCGTTCTGGGGCCCCCCTGGAGATACGCTTAGTACGGTTGAAATCCTCTCGCCAATATGATCGTTATGACACTGAGAACGCCAGATTATGAGATCGGGTGAAAATTTCGGGATTTTTCGACTCGTTATATTACCCCTATAAATATCCTGTACGCCTCTCATAACTCATCCTCTCACGTGGAATACTGAACACTCACGACATATCATACCACAACTCGCGATTACTGTGCAATCCGCTAGCATTCGAACAATTCTTGCAACAACTCGCGAACACTGTGCTTCTTGCGACATTTCGTCAATAACTCGCGACTACAGACTTAAACACTTCAAAACCAGTTTGCTTGCAATAGCTCGCGACAGCCTTCTCTGAACAGTAATTCTCGCGACTTTTTGCCAACAACTCGGGGGACACTTAGTAAAATTTCTAAAAATAACTTCAAAAAATAATTTTGAACTAAATTTACCAATGACTTCCGATCGCACCGAATATTCGAGTTCCGACACTTCATGCTCGGATCATTCGGACTCCTCATCCGGTTCAGGGAGTTTTGATTCGATCATGGCCCCTTTTCCTTCCTGTCTTTCTACCTTTAATTCTCACTTTTTCGAGAGGATCGCTCGTCTCGAGGGCACCCTCGGCCCTCAAAGTTCCACGGTTAAGGCCCTCAAATCCTTTAACCAACCTTATAGCATGCATGCTCGGAAGTGGGTATTTGTTATTGGACTGTATCATCTCCCTTCTGAATGTGTCTTATACCAACCCGAGTCTACCGACCGCCTTTTGATTCCCCTGATCACCACCCACACTATCTGTCTTGAATACTTAGAGTGTGGCCTTCCTTTTCCTCTTCACCCTTTCATTGTAGAGTTGCTCACGCATCTACAAATCCATCTTTTCCAACTAAACCCTAATTCAATCTCTTTTGTCGTCGCCTTCATAATATTTATGCAGGTGAATTGCATTCCTTTGACAATGGACCTTTTCTTCCAAATTTTTCACATTAGTACTGTAATAGCCGAGAAAAAGGAACAATGAAACAAATAGTAGGGAACGTAGCGGTAAAATTCTAGACGAGAGATAATGAGGGATACGGGAACGAAAGAACGTAAAAGGAAACGAAAAATAGAAAAGTAAAGAAAAAGATTAAAAGGGGGTCAAAAGAAAAGGAAAGAGGGGTTAAAGTGTGAATTAGAAAAGTTAGGATGTCTATAAATAGGGGTGAGGAGGCCCAAAAATGAGTTAATAATCATTAAGACACGAAAATTCGAAAATTGGGATGAAGAAGGAAATTGTCGCGAAAAATTTCCAAAGGCAAAAATTATCGCGGAAAATTTGAATTCAAGAATTGTAGCAAAAAATTTGAAGGGTAAAATTGTCGCGAATATTTACGAAGGCAAAATTGTCGCGAAAGTTTACGAAGAGTAAAATTGTCGCGGATTTCCAGTAAGGCATAAATTATCGCAAATTTCATCCCAGTGCAATATTATCGCGGATTTTAATCCTAGGGTATTATTATCACGGATTTCAAGGTAGAAGTAGAATTGTCGCGGAAATACTAAGTTCGAGTGTTTTCGTTACGTCCCGAAGTCGGATCGTGCGAGGAAAAGGACACGTAAGGTATACGGTAATCACATAGTTAACAATAAGATAATAACGTCAGAATTCGAATAACTAAGACTTTTTACGAAATGCAGGGAAAGAACGGGAAGATTATAACAAGCTGAAGCAAACGGTAAGCGGAGTGAACACAATATAGTAAGGGAAGGTTCAGGCTTAGGGAATGAGATTGGGTTAATGAAGAAGGAAGAAAGGATACGAATGAACGAAATAAATGATAATAAGACTCGGGGTGAGGAAGGATGGACTGTCCGACCGAACCCGACATCGTGCCTAGTACACGATTCGCCAAAGGAAGGGCATGCCTGATGAAGGGAACGATAAGTTCCAAAAAGGAAAAGATACATACGAAGAGGGCAGAACGGATCTGGGTGGAAAAATGGGTAGCGCTTATGTACCCACTCGGGGAAGGGAAGCATATGGCCCGTCGAGTCATCCAACAGCTAACGGTTGGCTTGGGCGGGACATGCACCGAACATGTTAATCTCGGCAACAGTAAAGTTAATGAATGATGGGAATGATATGGGTAAAAGAAGAGGGAAATAAGAAAATGGTTAAATGGAATGATTCACGTGTGCGTGTACGATTTAACTAAGAAATGAAAAGATAATGTGTAGTGTGTGTGAAGTTTCCTTTAATAGATTGTGACCGCTTTACAGATTTTGTAGGTGACGCAGACGAGATATGATAGGGGCAGGGAAAGGAGAACGTCGGTTGTCCGGTGATAGAGTCCGGTCCTTTGGAGAATACTCTAAATTATGCTGTCGTACTTTCATGTTTCGAACTATGTTTTAAGTTTACATTCGAATATTTCCGTTTTAAGTATCATGTTTTAACAAAACAATTAGGCCCAAATTAGGGTCGTTACAAGTATTGCTATCAATTTTGGTGCCCAGGGTTGTATATTTTTCCTTCCGAGGCACAAAACAAGTCCATTCCTTTTTCTGCTCCCCAGTCCAATCACGACTGGCAGAAACACTTCTTTTTTGTTTGAGATGTGGGGGCTACGAGTTTGTCTCCTCTGAGTCTTCCTTGGCGCTTCCCTGTTGAAGGGGAACCATTTATTTCCCGAAGCCTACGGCCCCAATCCTCGGACGACTCTTCCGAGACCTCTGAGGAAGGCACTCCTCGATTGCTCTAGATCGGACGGCGCTGACTGGACCGCGAAGACCATATTCTACGCGCCGATCTTGGTTGCTTTCAACCTCCTTCCGGTCCCTCCACATCTTAGTAGAGAACTACTAGGTATCTGAACCGCATATTCATATCGGGGCTAACTTAATAACTCTTCTTTGATAGGAAAGAGCCTTAGGAACTTGATTCATACTTGCATTTAATTTCCACTTCGTGTTTCTCACCAAACATACTTGTCTTGTAGATAAAATAATGGCTCCAGCTATGGACCAAATAAAAAGAGGGGACCGGCTGAATTTCCTCCGTGATATAGTTGCGGAAGAGGATGAGCTTATCTTTGAGGCACCACCTGGGGCACGGAACCGAACTGCCGCGGCCGAGCTGGCGTCGAGTTTACATGAAGCTGCGTCCCCGACTGAGGAAATAAGACACGCCACTCCTCCACCATCACAATCTGCTGCAACGATGGCCAATCCCGAGCCGGTAGATGAGGAGCCGGCTGCAGCAATTACTGAGAGTCCCGAAGACCTAATCCCCTGTATCGGCGATTAGAATATGCTATCAAGGAGCCCACCCCCAATGAAAGCATGTACGACTTTACCGAAACGTTAGTGGATATCATTGGGGACAATGAGGAGGGCGAGATTAGTGAGGATCAGCCGATGGACCCTGTGGTGGAGGAAGTGTGCCAAGAGACCCGTCCGGAGGGAGAAACCAGCCACGGCGCCCGTCCGGACACAGGGAAAAGACCGGTGGAAGATCCCACCGTCCTGGAGGTTGCGGAACCCATCAGAAAAAGTGGGCTAACAGCCGAGTTCATCGATGCCTTCCGTATTCACGACATCCCGAGATTGACGGTTAAGGAATGGCTCGATATGGGATGTCGGGCCAGCTTTGTGTTGGTCAAAGATGGACTCACCTTTCGAATTCCGAGAGGTGATAATGTATTGAATCGGCTGGCCCTGGCATCTTTGGAGCGGAACCCATAGTTGCCGCATTGTGGTCGGGATGACCACACGGTGTTTACCGACGTTGGTCGGTTAATGAGTCTGACCGCGACGATGCGTCGCACCATTGGGGAGGTTCGTTGCGATACTTGCAATTAGTTCCCTATAACTTTATATTTCACGTCATATGTACTAACCATTCTTGTTTTCATTTCAGATGGAGCGCACCATAATCGAGTTGGGCACCGCAACTGCAGTAGGGGAATACTGTATGCTCAGGCATTCGGAGCTCGACTCACCGGACATTATTGGGGAGCATACAAAAAAAGCAGCGGAGAAGCTGATGCAAAATCAGCGAGACAAGCATGCCCAGGAGATGGCAGCACTCCGAGTAGAGCATAGTAAGGCGATCGAGTCATTACTTCGAGCTCATCACAGCGAGCTGACGGAGAACTCAGCCTTTCATATCGTGCAAAGGCATGCCCTTGAACAATCCATAGAAACCCTCAAGGTGAATGAGAAGTACGCACAAGACAAGTTGAAGGAGATTCGAGAGCAAACCGCGGAAAAACTGAGGAAGGTCAAAGTGGACAATGCGGCCGATAAGAAAGCTCTCGGGAAAGCCACGGAGGAGGTTAAAGAGCTAAAAACCAGGAATGAAGGCCTCCAATCCGTCAGCGATCGACTCCGGGCACGAATCACCAAGTCTCCGTCCCACATTTACGACTGATTCCGAAAGCTGTTATGGGAGTACACAGTACACTCCCCTACTTTCCGGAATCTGGGGGCGTTAGCTAATGCAAATCGAATGTCCTGTACTTCTAACGAGGGAGTGTCCAGATGCAGAGAATCCTGGGCATATCCCTGACAGCTGAGGAGAAAAAGAAACTCGACCCCAAACTCACCGGGAAGTACTAGCCTGTACCTGGTGAGGACATGTTGGATTGTTCACAGGATCCGTTCGGGGCGCTACATTTCAACTTGGACGAAGATCTTCACCAGCAACTCTATTCGGAGGACGTCGAAACAGAGGAGGGGCCATCTCCGGATGCATTTAGGAGGTTGGCTACTTTATTTCCGGAGCCAATGGGCCCCCTCGTGGCGGAGCTCCTGAAAGATGATGATGTGATGGCGGGGTATGATCCTCAAATATATACCCCCGCTAGTGTGGCTGGAGCTCCGGAGCGCCACGAGGATGAAAAGGCGAGGTTCGCCTCTAAGAAGTTGACCACTACAGGGTCTTAAGAAAAAGGTGTCAACCCTCCATCATTCCAAAAGATGAAGCTGGTGATAAAGCGCCCCAGTGGACCTGGTGAAGGCTCAGGCTCTCAGAAGAAGAAGAAATAAACTTCCATATATAGTTTCTTAACATTTGTATTCTCTCCCAATTTTGTATTCCCCATGTATATATATAAAATTAGATTTTGTTTTCCTTTCAATTTCTCACTGCAATTTAATAATCGTACATATCTGAATAATCCATCTTCCATTCTATTCAACTTAATTTCTCACAACGTTCATCGGGGGGGAGGGATAGCTCCATATACTTAGATCATCCGAAATTAGCTCCCCCAAAATAATAGACCTCTATACGAAATTTGATCAGAGGTAAATAATATACTGATGTTCCTCAAGTCATAGATATCTACCAAGATAAATATAATATTTTCTGCCAACCCTAAGTTGGCATAAGAGTCCCCAGTGTAGCGGGGCTTGAATTAATCCGCGATAACTCAGTAGACGAAAGCCCCTTTAAAATGAGTAGGTATTTGAACTTAGGTAACTCAACCTTTATAAATCTATTTTCACCGCCGGTATATACTTGAACCCGGAGCCATAAAATTATCTCATCCATTCGTAAGACGGTGTCCCCCCTTACTCGGCACGTCCATAAGACGGCGCCACCACATTCTCGACCCGTCCATAATACGGCGTCACCACTTACTCAGCCCGTCCATAAGACGGTGCCATCGCACTCTCGACCCATCCATAAGACGGCGTCACCACTTACTAGGCCAGTCAATAAGACGGTGCCATCGCACTCTTGACCCGTCCATAAGACGGTGCCACCACATTCTTGACCCGTCCATAAGACGGCGTCACCACTTACTCGGATCGTCCATAAGACGGCGCCATCGCACTCTCGACCCGTCCATAAGACGGTGTCATTCGGACCGTCCATAAGACGGTGCCATGCGGAAATCGACCAGCCTCCGACGAGGGCGCGTCCCTCATCGGCGTGTCATGGAGGAGTCAGTTATATACTTGCACCCTGATTTGCCACGGAAATATGCTCGGTTCTAAGCCTGCTACATCACAACAAGCATGACTCTTAACATATTCCAATAGTAATTTTGTATAGACGGTTATGCGCGGACAGGAAGACTCATCATGTTCAAAATATTTTGACGCAGTATCAAATTTGACGAGTTTGAAAATCATCGACTATAAGACAGGTGGCACATTGCATTTCTAATCTACCCTATTTAATTTACTCCATCCTCCTTCGTACTAAAATGAAATGGACCTACTCCCACCTTACCAGTCCCCAAGTCGATCGAATTCATGTTGTTAAAAAAGATACTTAAAGAATTAGAATATGACCACAAAAAAGAGGGGAAATTTTTATTTTCAAAAAGATCGATGAGTCACGTCTATACATAATACTTGCGTAAATTGGAAATATGCCAAGTCCGTGGAAGCTCCTCCCCGCTCATATTTGCGATTTTGTACGTTCCTTCCTTCACTACGGCCGTTACTCTGTACGGTCCTTCCCACTTTCGATCAAACTTACCCACGTGTTTCGAGACTTCCACTTTCTTAAAAATCAAGTCTCCAACTATTAACAGCATAGGTCGAACGCCTTTGTCGTAATTCTTAGCCATCCGCCTTTTACATCCCTCCATTCGTATTGCAGCTCAATCATGGATATCATCAATACAGTGAAGGTCCAACTTTCTTATATCTTCATTCAACACCTCGTCATAAGCGATAACTCTTTCTGATAAAATAGTCACTTCTACCAGAGACACGGCCTCAGAGCCATTTACTAAAGAGAAGGGGCTGAATCCGGTAGTGGACATCGGTGACGTCCGATATGCCCACATTACATTATGCAATTCATCCACCCAAGAGACTTTGGATTCATCTATTCGTGTTTTCAGCTGTTGCAGCATAATGCGGTTAATAACCTCTGTAAGTCCGTTCGTTTCTGGGTGTGCCACGGAAGTAAACCGCTGTTCAATGCCATAATTCTCACACCATTCATTAACCCTCTTTCCAGCAAATTGCGTTCCATTATCTGATACCAAAATCCTGGGAATTCCGAATCGAAATACTATAGATCTCCAAAAGAAACTGATAACTTCCTGTTCCCTGACTCGCGATATAGCCACAACCTCTATCCACTTAGAAAAATGTCCCACAGCCACAATACAGAATTTCTTATGGCTAGGTGACTTCGGGAATGGTCCTAAAATATCGATGGCCCACGTATCGAAAGGACATGTTGTCGGCAGAGGCTTCATACTAGCTCTTGGTACATGATGCACATTCGAGTGGAACTGACAAGTAGAACAAGTCCGAACAAAATTCACACAATCTTTGATCAGTGTTGGCCAAAAATAACCGGCCCTCTTAACCTTATTCGCTAAGGATCGACCTGCTGAATGACCACCACAGTCCCCAGCGTGAACTTCTTCTATAACGGCCTTTGCCTGTACTGGGGACAAACATCGAAGATATGGGCCTCCGAAATTCTTCTTATACAGCTTATCATCCACATAGAAAAAATTCGTAACTCTTTGCATAGTCCTTCAAGCCTCGCCTTCGTCGGTGGGCAATTCTCTCCTGATTATATAATTTACGATAGCATCCTACCAAGATGGCTCGTCGGTTACGACATCCAATAAAAACCACGTCTCATTCGAAAGTTCAAGATTAGCCACCTCGGTTGTCTGTTTCTCCACAGGACTGATAGAGGGCTGGTCGTGGATCATAGTTGTTATCTTTGACTCATCCGAGAGTTCTAAAATTGTCGCCGCCTTTGCAAGTCTGTCTGCACGAGTATTTTCCTCTCTTAGGATATATGTAAGCGTGAATATCTTAAGATTTTTAGCCGCCTCTTTCAGCTTTTCTAAATATATCCATAAATGGTTCCCGTTGGTGGCGTAAGTATCTGCGAATTGGTTCACCACTAACTGCGAATCGGAATGAGCATGCAAACGAGTGATTCCAATTTCCACTGCTAAGATAATGCCAAATATTAAGGCTTCGTACTCGACGACGTTGTTAGTCGCGGGAAAGCGCAACATCACAACATTTTCATGTTCTTCACCAGACTTCCTTTCCTTAAAATAAACACCGATACCGGCTCGCCCGGCAGAAACCGATCCATCTACAAAAGCATCCCAATACTCCTGAATACCCAACTCTTCCGACCGAGTCATCTCCACTATGAAATCCACTAACACCTTGGCCTTTATTGCTCGCTTGGAGATATACTCTATTTGATACTACCCTAACTCGATATTCCACTTTGCTAGTCTGCTAGATGCATCCATCTTTGATAACACGCTTCAGATAGGCTGATCTGTCAAACTGCAATATGATGTCCTTGGATATAGTGTCTTAATTTCCGTGAGGCGACTATCAGAGCTAATACGATCTTCTCTAGGTCTGTATATCGGGACTCCACTCCGTGCAATTTCCTGCTCACATAATATATCGGTCTATGTTCCTTATCGCTAAGTCTACTAATGCGGCGCTCACTACCTCTTTTGTCACTGCCAAATATAAACCCAACGGTTCCCCCGATGATGGAGGAGACATAAATGGTGGTTTACTCAGATAGTCTTTCAATATTTCAAAAGTCCTGCTACATTCGTCGTCCCAATACAAACGATTCGTCTTACGCAAAACCTTAAAAAATGGCAAACTTCTCTCTGCAGATCGCGAAATGAAGCGATTCAATGAGGCTAATCTCCCAGTTAGCCTTTGAAATTCCCTAACAGTCGTCGGATGGGTCCTTTCTTGGATAGCTGTTATCTTGTCAGGATTCATCTCAATTCCTCTTTCAGACACCATAAAGCCAAGGAACTTGCCTCCTTTCAAGCAGAACACACACTTAAGCGGATTCAATTTCATCCTATACTTTCTCCGTATACCAAAACAATCATTCAAATACTGGATGTGGTTATCCCCATGTTTACTCTTTATCAATATATCGTCGATATAAACCTCCAAAGACTTTCCGATCATATCTTTGAACATCGAATTCATTAAACGTTGATAGGTGGCACAACATTTTTAACCCAAATGGCATAACTCTAGCAAAAAATGCCTTTATATGTCATAAATGAAGTAAACAACTTGTCCTCACAATGCATAAAAATTTGATTATATCCTTTAAAGCATCTAACATGCTACGGAATTCAAAGCCACAGGCCACATCCACCATCATGTCAATGGCCGGCAGTGGATACGGATCCTTCGGGGATGCTTTATTCAAATCAGTAAAAACAATGCAAACTCTCCAGCCATTATTCGACTTAGGGACCACCACTTGATTCGCGACCCAATCCGCGTATCTAACAGGCTCTATGAATTCTACCTGCAACAAACTTTCCACCTCCTCATCAATCGCCCTCTCTATCTCAAGGGAAAACTTCCTCTTCTTCTAATGAACTGGTCGCACATATGGGTTAGCATTGAGTCTATGAGAACAGACTTGGGGATCAACCCCCACATTCCCGATAAGACCATGCAAAAACATCTACGTTACTTTGCAAAAAAGAAATTACCTGCTTCTCAACCTCTCGTGACAACTCAGAACCGATCGTCACTGTCTTTTTGGGTTCTCGGGGAATAAAGGCACTGTCTTGATTCCCAGAGGTTCCATCTTCATATCGTTCTCTTTAAAATTCCTAAGTGAAGGTCCGTCATTTGCATCAATAACTTCATCGGACGAGAATTCCACTATACAAACGAGTACCTTTGCTTTTGATCCGTCCATACCACTTCTACACATCACATTATAACAGGAGCGCGCCAACTCTTGATCTCCCTTCATCTTCCCAACCCCTAAAGGTGTTGGAAACTTCATCATCAAATGTGGTTGAGATACCACAACTCCAAATAGGTTCAAACAACTTCTCCCAAGAATCGCAATATAGGGGAGTATAGGGAGGTCTACCACCACAAATTCCACCATTAAAGTCCTTGAAATTTCGAGATCGCCCAAAGTTACCGGCAGAAAAACAGATCCCTCAGCAGCAACATCGCTATTGTTAAAACCAACCAACTTTGTATGTACCGGCTGGAGCTGGGTGGTTCCCTTCAATGCCATCTGCTCAAAGGCTACGAGAGTCAAAATATTGGTAGCAGCTCCGGTGTCCACCAACACTCGAGAAACGGGATGATTAGCAATAATAGGGGAGACAACCAATGCATCGTCTTGTGGGGAGAAAACCCCAGATAAATCCTCAGGTCCAAAACAGATTGTCATTTTGTCCAAGTATGTTATCTGGACCGTGTTGACTTCCATAAAGCGCCCCTTCTCGTGCAGTGCCTGATAAGAGCGTTTACGGGCACGGTTTGAATCACCGACCCTTCTTCCCCCGGCGATAGTCATAATGTTTGGGCCTAGATTACCCCATCTTGGTTGAGCATTCTCAACATTCAAAATGGTTGGCCCGGGTCGGGGCCAGCCGGAGGAGGAGGTAGTGCTTGCTGGTTTGCAGGTGCTAGTGAGTAAGCTTCATATCTGTACGCTTGCTGATTTCATTGCGGTTGGTTTCTGACGCGACCATGATAGTGGTTTCCTCTTCCTCATTCTCTTTGATTCTGTCTACCACCATTAAAGAATCCCCTCTGCCACCTCCTTGACGCTGGCCATGCTGTCCACCATATCCACGTCCTCTCATGTTTGGCCTTGGCGCATCGGCTTTCAGCGGTTTAGGTGTTGTCCCCACTGGGACACTTACATCAATCATTCCCAGCTTCGATTCTAGCAGAGCTTCCACAGTACTGATCAGTTCATCAAGCTGACCCAATTCTTGCAACCTTTCGACCTCAGACATTAACTCCCAACAATCATTTGTTGAATGCCCAAAACTACGATGAAAGCGACAAAACACTTGAGATTCGTAAGTCCCCGGAGTTGGTTCTTGCAAGAGACTGGGATAACGAAAAGATCCACCCTTCTTTTGCTCGATAACGGCAAAAATCTGATCATAATTGTACGTAGGAAACACTCTCAACTTAGGTTTTGCAGGCGGGACAATCTTGTCCGGCCCACGACTTGCAACAATATTATGAGACCCATTCGCCCGAATCTCGATCACTCCGTGATTCCGCAAGCCTTTATCTTCTCGGATGTATTGTGTACATCTCAACTCCAAATCCTCCATACTTTCCGGGGGATCCCTATTCAAAGAGTTACATAACGGATGTCCAGATAGAATAAGCTGGAGCACCCCATCCATCTCACTCACAGTAATCCGAGGTATCTTCCTATACTCGGCCTCAAAACGAGTAATAAAACCCAACAACCTTTCCGAAGAATCATACCGCAATGCGGTCAAAGAAGGAATAGACAATATTGGCGCATTGAAAGGCGTGAAAGATGAATAGAATTGATCCTTAAAGTCCTTATATGAAACAATCGAGCGCCTCGGTAACCGACTAAACCATCGGAGGGCTGATTCCTTAAGAGATGCGGCAAAAACAAAGCACATGGCCGCATCACTGAAATTCATCAAACTCACATGAATCTCCAAATTCGATGTATGAGCATCTGGGTCAGTCGACCCGCGATACTGTGTAAGATCCTTAGGCATTTCAATGAACTCAGAATGAGTGGCTCCGATAATGGCCATGGAAAATGGCGATAGAGCGTTAGACGTGTTCCAAGGACTTTGCAAAACTTCCATTGACGGAAAAACGTTTCCTCGATTACCAGTGGGCTCATTAGCCTCAATATAATCTCCCTCATAAGCTGAGGTCTGATGAGTATCCCGGGTATGCTCCCCGTACACTCATCTCCTTTCCTGGCCAAGAGTCATGCTGGCTTCCAATTGGTTCATCCTAGCCTCGTTTTGTGCCATCTTCCCGCTCATCTCCTTAAACTTTAACTCTATCAACTCTCCAATCTTCTGCAGAGTATCGTTCTGCTCTCCGGTTGCTGCAGTATTCACTTGTAGTTCCAGAACATAATCAGTATCTTCCTCTGCCACCTCATCATTAACGGGTTCCGGGGTAACATTGTTTCTCCGGGTACCACCTCATGAAGGAGGTAGCCAGAGGGGGTTCTTTAACGGTGGTAGATAGAATCAGCGAGATGGAGGAAGAGGAAACCATTATCGTGGTCGTGGCAGAAATCAGCCGCAAAGAAATCAGCAGGGGTATAGATATGAAGCTTACCCACCAGCTCCTGCAAACCAGCAGGCACTACCACCTCCCCCTCCGGTTGGCCCCAACCCGGGCCAACCGATTTTGAATGTTGAGAATGCTCAACCAAGGTGGGGTAATCTAGGCCCCAACATTATGACTATCGCAGGGGGAAGAAGCGTCGGTGATTCGAACCGTGCCCGTAAATGCTCTTATCAGGCACTACACCAGCAAGGGCGCTTCATGGAAGTTAACACAGTTCAGTTAACAGATTTGGATAGGATGACAATCTCTTTCAGTCCTGAGGATTTATCTGGGGTTTTCTCCGCACAAGACGATGCGTTGGTTGTCTCTCTTATTATTGCTAATCATGCTGTCTCTCGAGTGCTGGTAGATACTGGAGCTGCCACCAATATATTGACTCTTGCACCCTTTGAGCAGATGGCTTTGAAGGCAACCACCCAGCTCCAGCCCGTGCATACAAAGTTAGTTGGTTTCAATAATAGCGTTGTTGCTGCTGAGGGATCTGTTTTTCTGCCGGTAACCTTGGGCTATCCCGAAATATCAAGAACTTTGATGGTAGAATTTGTTGTGGTGGATCTCCCTATACTCCCTCATAATGCGATCCTTGGGAGAAGTTGTTTGAACCTATTTGGAGATGTGGTATTCCAACCACATTTGATGATGCAGTTCCCAACACCGTTAGGGGTTGGGAAGATGAAGAGAGATCAAGAGTTGGCGCGCTCTTGTTATAATGTGATGTGTAGAAGTAGTATGGATGCATCAAAAGCGAAGTTACCCATTTGTATGGTGGAATTCTCGTCCGATGAAATTATTGATACAAATGACGGACCGTCTCTTAGGAAGTTTATAGAGAACGATATGAAGATGGAGCCTTTGGGATTCAAGACAGTGCCTTTATTCCCCGGTAATCTTGAAAAGACAGTGACGATCGGTTCCGAGTTGTCACCAGAGGTTGAGAAGGAGGTAATTTCTCTTTTGCAAAGTAATGTAGATGTTTTCGCTTGGTCTTATCAGGATTATGTGGGGGTTGATCCCCAATTCTGTTCTAATAGACTCAATGTTAACCCATATGTACGACCAGTTCATCAGAAAAAGAGGAAGTTTTCTCCTGAGAAAGAGAGGGCGATTGATGAGGAGGTGGAAAGTTTGTTGCAGGTAGGATTCATAGAGCCTGTTAGATACGCGGATTGGGTCACGAATCCAGTGGTGGTCCCAAACTCGAATGGTGGCTAGAGAGTTTGCATTGATTTTACTGATTTGAATAAAGCATGCCCGAAGGATCCATATCCGCTGCCGGCCATTGACATGATGGTGGATGCGGCATGTGGCTTTGAATTCCTTAGTATGTTAGATGCTTTTAAGGGATATAATCAAATTTTTATGCATTGTGAGGACAAGTTGTTTACTTCATTTATGACAAATAAAGGCATTTTTTGCTATAGAGTTATGTCATTTGGGTTGAAATATGCTGGGGCCACCTATCAACGTTTAATGAATTCGATGTTCAAAAATATGATCGGAAAATCTTTGGAGGTTTATATCGACGATATATTGATAAAGAGTAAACATGGGGATAACCACATCCAGTATTTGAATGATTGTTTCGGAGTTCTGAGAAAGTATAAAAAAAATGAATGATTTTTTTCCACCCGGATCCGTTCTGCCCTCTTCGTACGTATCTTTTCCTCTTTGGAACTTATCGTTCCCTTCATTAGGCTTGCCCTTCCTTTGGCGAATCGTGTACTAGGCACGATGCCGGGATCGGTGGGACGGTCCATCCTTCCTTACCTTGAGTCTTATTATCATTTATCTCGTTCATTCTTATCCTTTCTTCCTTCTTTATTAACCCAATCCCATTCCCTAAGTCTGAACCTTCCCTTACTATATTGTGTTCACTCCGCTTACCGTTCGCTTTTGCTTGCTATAATCTTTCCGCGCTTTCCTGCATTTCGTAATAGGTTTTAGTTACTCGAGTTCCGACGTTATCATCCTATTGTTAACTATGTGATTACCGTAGACTTTACGTGTTCTTTTCCTCTCACGATCCGACGTCGAGACGCGATAAAAACACTTAAACTTAGTATTTCCGTGAAAATTTACTTCTTTCCTCAAAATTCGTGGCAATTCTATGCTTCAACTCCAAATCCGCGATAATTTTACCCTTAGAACACAATCCGCGATAATGTTGCACTTCAAGGATTTTTCGTGACAATTTTACTCTTGTTCCTTTTCCGCGACAATAATCTTCACCAAAAATCCGCGATAATTCTCTTCATCACCCAAATCCGTGACAATAATGATCTGTGAGAAATCCGCGATAATAATGGGCTGTGCAGAAATCCGCGATAATAATGGTCTGTGCAGAATCCGCGATAATAATGGCATGTGCAGAATCGGCGATAATAATGGCCTGTGCAGAATCCGCGATAATAATGGCCTGTGCAGAAATCCGCGATAATAATGGGCTCTGCATAAATCCACGATAATAATGGCATGTGCAGAATCCGCGATAATTTTCCTTCTTCGTGGCAATTTTCGGATTATCGTGTTTAAATGATGATTAACTCGCTTTTGGGCCTTCCCACCCCTATTTATAGACATCCTAACTTTTCTAATTCACACTTTAACCCCTCCTTCCTTTGATTTTGACCCCACTTCTTTCTTTTACTTTACTTTTCCATTTTTCGTTTCTTTTTACGTTCTTTCGTTCTCGTATCCCTCTTTATCCCTTGTTTAGACTTATCGCTACCTTCCCTACTATTGTTCCATCATACCTTTTTCCTGGCTATTACACTTATAGTCGATCATTTTCAAACTCGTCAAATTAAATAGTTTGTCAAAATATATCGAACGTGATGAGTCTTCCTGTCTGCTGCAGAACCGTCTGTAAATAATTACTATTGGAATATGTTAAGAGGCATGTTTGTTGTGATGTATATTTTCGTGGCAAATCAGGATGCAAGTATATACCTGACTCCTCCATAACACGCCGACGAGCGTCGCGCCCTAGCCGGAGGCTGGTCCATTTCTGCATGGCACCGTCTTATGGACGGGCCGAATGACACAGTTTTATGAACGGGTCGAGAGTGCGATGGCACCATCTTATGGATGGGACGAATGACACCGTTTTATGAACGGGTCGAGAGTACGATGGCGCCGTGTTATTGACGGGCCGAGTAAGTGGCGTCGCCGTCTTATGGACGGGCCGAGTAAGTGGCGACGCCGTCTTATGGACGGGTCAAGAATGTGATGGCATCGTCTTATGGACGGGCCGAGTAAGTGGTGACGCCGTCTTATGGACGGGTCGAGAGTGTGATGGCCCCGGGTGCAAGAATATACCGGTGGCGAGTGTGTGATGGCCCCGGGTGCAAGTATATGCCGGTGGCGAGAGGGTGATGGCCCCGGATGCAAGTATATACCGGTGGCGAGTGTGTGATGGCCCCGAGTGTAAGTATATACCGGGGGCGAAGATATTTTAGTGAAGGTAGAGCGTTGGACTTATTTTAAGTATCTACTCATTTTAAAGAGGCGTTCGCCTTAGAGTTATCGCAGACCCATTAAAGCCCAGCTACACTGAGACTCTTACGCATTACTTTTCATATTATATGCGTTAATATTCAGCATTCCTACTTGAGATTCAAGCAGATTCTTATTATCTCAGAAGTATATTTCTCGATTTGAATTATTCGGAGTTATATATTCCTTGAAGAATGTTGCGATAAATTAAGCTGAAAAGAAGAGAAGACGGATTATTCAGAATTATATGATTATTATATTTCAGTGAGTAATTGAGAGGAATTCAAAATCAAATTTTATATACACATAGGGGATACAAGATGCAGAGAGCACAAAAACGAAGAAAACACATGTGGAAGTTTATTTCTTCTTCTTCTTGGAGCCCGAACCTTCACCGGGTTCGCTAGGGCGCTTTCTTACTAGCTTAATAGTCGAGGAGGGAGGATCAGTCTCTTTTCTTTAGTGCCTGCAACGGTCAACATCTCGGGAATAAAGCTCGCAATCTCGACCTCATGGCGTTCCCGAGCTCCTATCACACTAGCAGGAACGTATAATGGAGGGTCACTGATATTACCCGGGTATTTTTCTTGCACTTATCAATACCTGGGGACTCGTCCGACACTTTTATTGGTATTTTCGGTATTTTTGGTATTTTTATCGGATGTCGTTCTCAAGTGGTATTCTCGCAATTCTGGCTCGCCGGACCCCGTATAAAGTCACTGTAAACATTTTGGGATATTTCGTGTCATTTCGGCCGCCGACGGGGCCAGGGGTATTTTCGTCATTTGTCACCCGGGAGTGCACCGATCAGGTGCAATGATGTTATATGGCTATGTATTCGCTATCTAGAAGCAGTGGATTATTTTACGGGGTCCTCCGATATTTTCTCATCGATATTCCCGCATAATTCTGGATCGAGACGCATTTCCGAAGTTCTATTGCGGAACGGTATTTGTTCTAATTTAATTGGATATTATTTAAGGTGTCTTGGGTTTAATCTAATGAAATTGGGCTCTTGGGCCTAAACTTGTGTTTTGGGCTACATTTCTCTATAAATAGGGATCCTAAGGCATTGAGAAGGGTTGGATCATTTTCGCATCTCCCAAGGCGAGACTTTCACTCGAAATCGCGAGATTTCAACACTGCAATTACTATTCGCGAGATTTCGTACCGAATCTCGCGGCCAGCCCAGACTCGCGAGGAATCGCACCGAACCTCGCGACCAGTCCATGCCTTAGACCAAACCTCGCGACTAGCCCTTCTCGCGAGAAACCAGACCAAACCTCGCGGCTAGTCCAGGCTCGCGAGATTTCGAGCCAAATCTCGCGGCCAGGCTTGACACAGCCCTTCTTCGCGACATTTCTTCATATTTGGCTTTTTGGAGTATATTTGATCGTTTCTCGGGTCAATTTCATTCGGATTATCGTTATTACATCGTTGTATTCGTTTCTCATTGATTATTATAGTGGAAACCAAGTGATATTACCCGGGTGTATTCTCTTGTATTTATTCTCACCCGGGAGCTCGTCTAACGTGGGTATTGGTATTTTCGCTATTCTCAGTATTTTCGGTATTCTCACATTTTTATCGGATGGCATTCTCAAGCGGTATTCTCATAATTCTGGCTTGCCGAGCGACATATAAAGCCTCTGTAAGCATTTTGAAGTGTTTCGGGCCATTTCGGCTCCGGACGAAGCCGGGGGTATTTTCGTCATTTGCCACCGGGAGCGCACCGGACAGGTGCAATAAGGTTGCCTGGCTGCCAATTCACTATCTAAAAGCGAAGGATCGATATACGAGGTTTTCGGGAATTTTCTGATCGTATTTCCGACTAACATCTTGTTCGAATTGGTTCTCGAGGCTTCGAGATCTACATGGCATTTATTTTGTCATAATTAATAATATTTAATCATTTTGGGTTTAAGTGAGGTGGACTATGCTTAGGGGCCCAAGAGGGTGAGTTTTGGGCTAAATTCCTCTATAAATAGGAGTCACAAGGCTTCGGTAGAGAAATTTATCACGCTTCCCAAGGCAAAACCAGCTCTCCAGTCGCGACCAAACTCCTTACTCGCGACCAGCCCTCCCAGTCGCGACGAGTCACCCTGACTCGCGACCAAACAGCCTAGCCGCGACGAGTCCAGTGGCTCATTGAACCTAGCCGCGACGAGTCACCCTGACTCGCGTCCAGTCACACTAAACAGCCCAGCCGCGACGAGTCCTCCACTCGTCGCGAACAGTACCCGTCTCNAGATTGCCCGATTATAACTAACGAGAATTGATACCATAAGGCCATCAATTGGTCAATTTGACGGTTAATGAAAATACGCGTTTGCAAATAATAAAGTATGTGCTATAGGACCGTACTAAGTTGGTTTAGCGAATGAAGCCATGTCATAATGTGGCTTCATAACTACACCGCTAATACACTCTTCTCTTGATATTAAATGACTTAATACTCCTCGTCATTTAATGAAACTTCCTTTCATTTCTCTTCAATTTCTCCGATCGCCTTAAGAAAAATCTAATATCGAAAAATCTGAAACAAGAAGATTTTCTCCAAAAAATAATAATAGCTTCTCATATGATTAGTTTGCCGATTAAGAATAAATACTTCTTTGGCGTGACTTCACGAAGAGATATTTCACGAATATGACAGGGATTCCAGATAATCACATAAAGTTTATACGATATTTCCGATTTTGGGTGCGAGTCCCCAGTAATCATAACGTTTGTTGAATGCAAACCATAAAGCGACTATTTTCCCGTTTCCAATCGTTTATTCAAATTAAAACCATACGCACGATCACAGTCGGAGATTAACCGCTCGGCCATCCCAATCGCAATAAAAAATGCTTGACCTTTTAATAGGTTTCGCTCCTCGTGGACGATAGATAGCTAACCACGCAAACGCATGGTTTAATATTATCTTTGACAATAAATAACGCGCTTTCATCCGGGTAATCGGCCATGAATTTCGTGAAAAAGGATATCTCTGTCGCACAAACAACATTTAGTATGTCTCATGAAAATATGTTCTCGACGAACTTGCATTCTAGTTGAGCATACACATTAATCTCGGCATGCACTGTTCCACGGGTATAAACTTGCACCCGGGGCCATCACACTCTCGCCGCCGGTACTTACTTGCACCCGGGGCCATCACACTTTCGCCGCCGGTATATACTTGCACCCGGGGCCATCACACTCTCGCCAACGGTATATACTTGCACCTGGGGCCATCACACACTCGCCGCCGGTATTTACTTGCACCCTGGGCCATCACACACTCACCACCGGTATATACTTGCACCCGAGGCTATCACACTCTCGCCACCGATATATACTTGCACCCGGGGCTATCACACACTCGCCGCCGGTATATACTTGAACCCGGGGCCATCACACTCTCGCTGCCGGTATATACTTGCACCCGAGGTCATCACACTCTCGACCCGTTCATAAAACGGTGTCATTTGGCCCGTCCATAAGACGGTGCCATCACATTCTCGACCCATTCATAAAAGGGTGTCATTCTGCCATCCATAAGACGGTGCCATCGCACTCTCGACCCGTTCATAAAACGGTGTCATGCGGAAATGGACCAGCCTCCGGCGAGGGCGCGACCCTCGTCGACGTGTCATGGAAGAGTCAGGTATATACTTGCACCCTGATTTGCCACGGAAATATACATCACAACAAACAGGCCTCTTAAAATATTCCAACAGTCATTCTGTACAGACGGTTCTGCCGCGGACAGGAAGACTCATCACGTTCAAAATATTTTGACACAGTATATAATTTGACTAGTTTGAAAATGATCGACTATAAGACAGGTGGTACATTGCGTTATTAATCTAACTTATTTAATTTATTTCATCCTCCTTCGTACTAAAACGCAATGGACCTACTCCTACCTTACCAGTCCCCTAGTCGATTGAATTCATATCGTGAAAAAAGATACTTAAAAAAAAAATCAGAATATGACCACAAAGAGAGGGGAAATTTTAAATTTTTAAAAAGATAGATTAGTCACGTCTATACATAATACTTGCGCAAATTGGAAATATGCCAAATCCGTGGCTGCTCCTCTCCGCTCGTGTCCACATGTGGAGGCCACACATGACACCTGCATCAATCACTTGATTTCGCATGTATATCGATAACATCACTAAAAATTATGAATGCCCACATGTGGAGGCCACACGCGGCACCTACTTTCACACCATTCACCCAATGATCGTTTCCAATAATTGTGAAAAATATCTTTCGAAGAGTTTCTTTGCATTATCCAACACGAGTTCCTCAGGAATCACAGACCAGCAAACAACATGACCATAGCCAATTTTATCTTTCATGTTTCCAAACTTGGGATATTTATTCGACGTATATACGTTCAATGTACCCTTTGAATTCCATACACACGATTGCTCTTTGCCAACAGCCATTAGGAAGGCCTACAATATTATGAGTCCCCATGAGTCGATAGGACAATCATAAACAGTTGTTTCATTTTCGCAATAGATATTCCGCGTAACTATAACATCTATGTTTGCTTGCAATATTCACCGTATATGCATAGGGTAACATTGACACAGTTTCCAACTTCACTCGCAATATTCATCTCATCCTCTTCTCATACTCAGCATAGTATGCGGAAAAAATCTCTTTAGCTTGCATAAAATAAACAACGAAGATACGATTACACCGATTGGTCCTCGTCTTTAGGTGACCTCTTTCGTAGATCTCCCGACAACCGTACTTGATAGTTGATAATGAATCATCTCAATCACACAGTACACTTCACTGTATAAGATATAAATCTTGAAAGCCCATTATTATGAATATCTCATGAATGCATAGAATGCATGTCACTAAACATTATTGTTTATCGATCAGGAGAAAGATAAACTTTATATGGTGAGTTGAGGATAAATCCGTTAGCACTATCATGTTCGAACAAATAAAAGAATCCCTCGAGCATAAAGACATGACTTTCCATTAATCGATAATATGTATCAAGAACTCGAACAATAATGGGTTTCACTCCCGTGAACAAACTCTCATTCTTCCGAGTGAAATAAACTATAGGTTTTTGTACTCGCACTCTCTTGGTTGCTGGTTCAAAAATCACGATAATACTATCTCCACATTAATTCGAAACTATCATAATATCCACATATTCTTCCGTATTGACCAAACGCTTTTATTCGCAAGTCCCCAGTGTTAACTAAATTAGTTTTCGGAGTACCGCAATTATCCGCAATCTCTATTTTGAGAATAAGAAATTCCGCTCATAACAACGACTAAGAATACTCGTTTTATTACATGGAAACTTTTGGTGTATATCCCAATATTGGGTTAAATAGCATGGGTCTTAACTTCACCGGCCATCACATGTGTTGTACCAAGAGCGGACATTGCAAATGTGACACGTCATGTACTATTCATTCCAATAATTCATTGGAAGGTAATAATTACTCCACCCTTTCATGTTAATAGAAGGCTCCGCATATATGGTCACTTTAATGAGACTCACTTTCGTAACATCTTAAATCCTCTCTCTTAACCGGTCTAAGGTCGCTTCATCAAAATTCGACCTTTTGTAGTCTCCTACTAACATCATTACGACCCTTCTTTCTCTTCATCAAACCCAACTAAGGCAACACTTATGACTTCTTTGAATGCGCAAAACATAAACCCAAAGGTTTATGATGAGGAGTGGAGACATAAACGAATCGATATTTATATAACACTTTCAACCTTCAAAAGCAGCCCGAGTATGTACTTATCAATTTATATTTCGCTTACAAACATCATAGACCAAGAAGAATTTCCGTCTTTCACTAACATCTCACATCTAGAAGGATTCCACCTCACTCAATACTTCATCAATATACTCAATCACTCGCTTAAATATTGGAAATGATTACTTGCAGACCGGTTTTTATCTATATACCATCACTATTGACTTCCATACAGTCTTCTTCTCACATCTTTAAATATTGATCTCATCGACCCTTAATACGTAGCATCTGGTTTCTTCAAACCAAAAGGCTTAATTGAAAAACTTCAAGTATTCAAAAACTTAAACATTATGTCAAGGTCGACGATAGATATAGGTCCTCTGTAGGCATCGTTCGACTTTGGAGCCACAAATAGGTTCGCGATCGATTATGTGCATCTCATAGAGCCCTTCTTTGCAATAGGACTTCCACATCTTCAATAACTATGTTTTCATTTTCACTGGAGAATATCCACCTCTTTCGAGGAATTCATTTTTATTCTTAAAAATCCCCTTAATAATAGAGGTTCCATCTTTATACCTTTCTCTCTATTTCTTCTACAACAAAACCATATCATGTGAATACACTCGATCTTCCATTTAGAATGCCTCTATATAGATGCATGTCTTCGCATTAGACATCGTCGTATCGCTTCGTAACATAACACTAGGAATATATCTTGCCGACACATGATTTCCCTTTTACTCCGGAACATAATAATAGAGCTATCAAAGAGGAGTAGGGATATGGTAGGTCCGATTAGATTTAAAGCACTTCTTCCCAGGGCAAAATTGTAAAAGAGGATAGGAAGATCCACCACTACGAATTCCGTTAATAAAGACCTTGATATTTCCTGATATCCCTATGTGACTGGAAGAATAACAAATCGTTCAAAAGCAACAAAAATGTTGTTAAACCAGAATAACTCAATACGTTGTTTATTAAGTAATGCCAAGACATTTGCTAGGATGCACATATGGTCAAGATACTTGCCGGCTTGATAATGTCGCAGGTTAATTAATAAAGAATGCTCAATAATCATATATTTCCGGACGAATACCATTCCAGGCGATCAATAAAATACCACAACTTTGATATCTCTTTCGTGAACTCCAATAGGCATAGTTGTATAACGGTTGAT